>BLKR01000481.1:167500-257500 GCA_011170035.1 Teleogryllus occipitalis | reverse complement strand
CATGTTAGCGGTCATTGTTGCCTGTTGTAACCCATTGTTGTAACGCCGCACTGATAACAGAAGGCGATAATGAAGCCGCCTTTCGTTCGCCGTTATATCTATATATAGTCGTGTTAGTTACACTATTTATAACTCAAGAACGGCTGTACCGATTTGGTGAGCAGGAAGCTTAGAGCCAGGAGACGGACATAGGATACTGTTTATCCCGTTCGACAGCGTTCCTGTGTGAGAACGCACGTTTTGCACGTTTTCGCACGTTTTCGCGTGATTTCGCATGTTTTCGCGTGATTTCGCACGTTTTCACGTGATTTCGCGGGTTTTCGTATGTTTGGGCGGAACGGAGTTCTCTGTTAAGGCGGAACAGAGTTCGCCGGGTCAGCTAGTCTATATATATATATATATATATATATATATATATATATATATATATATATATATATATATATATATATATATGTGTGTGTGTGTGTGTGTGTGTGTGTGTGCGCGCGCGCGCGTGCGTGCGTGCGTGCGTGCGTGCGTGCGTGCTTTAATTGCACATTAAGAGCACTCTGAATTCCGAATTTGTCGATAACATTCGTTTGTTTTTGTTTTTTAAATTTTATATCTCATTATAATATTAGGTTTAACTACCGTAAATCTGATCAATCAAATAGTAACAATTAATTTTACACCGAAAAGGCAGCTTAGTAATTAACAGCGTTTCTCAACAATAAGTGCCTTGAAATCCTTCAAAACACATTTTTTCGAAAATGCAGCAGACGTTAGACGTTAAAAATAGTTCCAATCGATTATCGACGGGAAGAATCGAATGAGCTATTGATTACATCTGTAGATGCTTTAAACTTCCATTAACGCTTTTTTTGTGCTTCAACTTTCGCCCTCCATACTTTTTTTAGAATTTATCTGAGAATGGAGGCTTCTCGCTTCGACCGAGAGATGACTTCTTAGGGTGAGGGTCAAACGAACTCATGGACACACGCAAGTTGCTAAACCCGATTATTATACATATAGAATGTAAAAGTATATTCTGCGCACTAGTATATTCTCTCTTTTGAGCTTCAGTATCTATACGACACCCTTTTACTTTACGTAGTTGAATAATGAATAAAAGTACCGACAAAGCGAGATTAGCAGAACTGAAAAGAAGAAATTTTCGCTCCCAAGTAATACAAAACTTATACACATTTTTAAACGAACTACACATTTAATGTCATAGTACTGCTAACAAAATAGCAACCCATACCCTTTCCTCTCCTTCCACAACTAGTAAAATACTCCCCACAATACGCGCGCGTAAGCAAACCGGGAGCGGTAGCTCAGTGCATCAATTGATGTCACTGCAGCGCCTCTGACCGGGAGGTCCTAGGTTCCCACTCCCCACGGCGGCAGGAATTTCCACACTAGCTTTTCAGCTAGGTCGAATTCAGTCGCTGTCTGGAGGAGAACTCTAGCGGCCGGTTGCTCTGATCGGTAGTTTTCCGTGGTTTCTCCGATCAACACCAGGCGAATGCCGGAGTAGTATCCTACCAAACGGGCCACGGACCGCGCGCGATCTGTCCTTCCTCTTCCTTGTCATATCCTCTCCCCTTACACACTCACACACACTAACATGTACTACACTACCCCATATTCCGCGAGAGCGGTCGAGAACTTAGAGCTTCTCCCGGCTGGGGCGGTGCCCCGCTGGTGGGAGAGTCCTGGTTAGGGGGAAACCGCACTAGCCGACGGTAGGTCGGCGCCAGATCTCGCCATCAAGCGGGGGAAGATCACCGCCATCTCCCGAAAACAAATCATGCTACACTAACGGGACTAATGACCAAAGCAGTTGACGCGCCCGAAAACACGAAATAATCGATCAAATCAATCAATCGCGCATAAGCAACGTTTATGTCCATAACCAAAACAACGAACCGTGTCAGCATTTGCTAAATGTATCAAGAGAAATTGGATAAAAAGCTGATAAAGATGGTTTTTCAATATTTTATTTATTTTTCGTTAAAAGAAGCTACATTAACAGCCACAATGCTGTGAGCGCCACGCCAGCTAAGCCGTCGAGTGGCGTCAGAAGGGTGACCACAGCAGAAGAATCACCCGACTGCATCCCGTGGTCAGTATCTCTTACCTCCGCTTCCCAGCTAAACCTCTTTCGTTACCTGAGAAGGCGTAGCTCGGCTGTATCCCGATTCGTTCATCTGGTGTTTGGGAAAGAATAAATATATTTCTTAAATTTCTATTCATAAGTTGTGCAAATAAATGTTCTCGCACCAGTCCAGAGCAAACCTCGTACACAGGTGAACATAGAAGAATTTTCGTAATTGCGTAGGTTCTGTCAGCGGGGTAAGAAGATGCTCGTTATAGGTTTCAAGTTTTGTTTCCAGGAACTTTTAAGCGGTAATTGCCATCGTTGGCAGTGCTCTGAAAGGTCATGCAAATGTTTCTTGAAAACAGATAGAAATTGCTCACTTGTAATCGATCGAAATAATACTAAGTAGAATACGGTAAACGTATAAATGTATCCTTGCACTAAAAAGGAAAACGGAAGGGGATGCAGTTGGGCAATGGCCGTTTGGGGAGGTAGGTAAACTGCTTAGGAAAAGTTGATCGCCGGATGCAGTTGGGCTATACTTTTGGGGAGGTAGGTAAACGGCTTAGGAAAAGTCGCCCGCGAGATGCAGTCGTGCTATACTTTTGGGGAGGTAGGTAAACGGCTTAGGAAACGTTGCCCGCGGGATGCAGTCGGGCTACACTTTTGGGGAGGTAGGTAAACGGCTTAGGAAACGTTGCCCGCGGGATGCAGTCTGGCTATACTTTTGTGTAGGTAGGTAAACGGCTTAAGAAAAGTTGCCCGCGGGATGCAGTCGTGCTATACTTTTGGGGAGGTAGGTAAATGGCTTAGGAAACGTTGCTCGCGGGACGCAGTCGGGCTATACTTTTGAGGAGGGATGTAAACGGCTTAGGAAACGTTGCCCGCGGGATGCAGTCGGGCTATACTTTTGGGGAGGTAGGTAAACGGCTTAGGAAACGTTGACCGCGGGGTGCAGTCGGGCTATACTTTTGTGGAGGTAGGTAAACGGCTTAGGAAACGTTGACCGCGGGATGCAGTCGGGCTAATGTTTTGGGGAGGGAGGAAAACGGTTTAGGAAACGTTGCCCGTGGGATGCAGTCGGTCTATACTTTTGGGGAGGTGGGTAAACGGCTTAGGAAACGTTGACCGCGGGGTGCAGTCGGGCTATACTTTTGTGGAGGTAGGTAAACGGCTTAGGAAACGTTGACCGCGGGATGCAGTAGGGCTAATGTTTTGGGGAGGGAGGAAAAAGGTTTAGGAAACGTTGCCCGTGGGATGCAGTCAGGCTATACTTTTGTGGAGGTAGGTAAACGGCTTAGGAAACGTTGACCGCGGGATGCAGTCGGGCTAATGTTTTGGGGAGGGAGGAAAACGGTTTAGGAAACGTTGCCCGTGGGATGCAGTCGGTCTATACTTTTGGGGAGGTGGGTAAACGGCTTAGGAAACGTTGACCGCGGGGTGCAGTCGGGCTATACTTTTGTGGAGGTAGGTAAACGGCTTAGGAAACGTTGACCGCGGGATGCAGTCGGGCTAATGTTTTGGGGAGGGAGGAAAAAGGTTTAGGAAACGTTGCCCGTGGGATGCAGTCGGGCTATACTTTTGTGGAGGTGGGTAAACGGCTTAGGAAACGTTGACCGCGGGATGCAGTCGGGTTAATGTTTTGGGGAGGGAGGAAAACGGTTTAGGAAACGTTGCCCGTGGGATGCAGTCGGTCTATACTTTTGTGGAGGTGGGTAAACGGCTTAGGAAACGTTGACCGCGGGATGCAGTAGATAGAGCCCCCGGCAGCGGGGGCGCACGAGCGCGCGATCTCCATTATGCATAGCATTCGAAGCGCGTCGCGCGAAATTAGTTGAAGGCGTGGGCGGGATGATCCGCGGTAAAGCGATGAGGCGGCCTGCTACGCCCTCAGCCCTTCTGCGCTCTGCTCTGCATTAGTAATGGCGCGCGCACCGGCAGGATCCTATCCGACCCCACCCCCCGCCTCTCTCGGGCAAAGATCAGAGGGCTTTCACAGCTGTGGACGATTTTTCTAGTGGGCCGCGGAGGAAAATCCGCAAATAGAATCAGTCACACGTCTAAAATGACGGATTGGTTACAACGGAATACATGCCGTCAACAACAGTGCGAAGTGAATTAAGTTACTGAACGGCGCAGAAAGAGAGTTTACCATTGATTACTTATTTGTTTTGTGGGAAGTCGTCCAAATAGATAAAAAAACATTTAATTGATTGATTAGTATTTCCGGGCGCGCCTGTTAGGCGCTGCTGCAAAGGTCATTAGTCCCGTAAGTGTAGGGCATGTTTTTTTCATCGGGAGGATAGTGAGATCCGGCTTCGACCTCTATGATGGCTAGCGGGGTTTTCCCCAACCAGGCATCTCCTACCAGCGGGACACTGCCCAAGTTTGGTCAGGCTTTAAGCTCCCGACCGGTCTCTCGGTATGTGTAGGTAGTGTAGTGTGTAAATGTGAGCAAGGGGTGAAGGTATGACAAGGAAAGGAAATATTTTGCTGAATTCGTGGCCAATTTGTTAGGATACGTCTCTAGCATTCGCCTGGTATTGATCCGAGAAACCATGGAAAACTACTGATCAAAGTAGTCGGCCGCCAGAATTCTCTTCCAGACAGCGACTGAAGTCGACCTAGCAATGTATGTGGTGTCGAAAATCGTGCCACCGTCGGGACTCAACCCTAGGATCTCCCGGTCAGAGACACTGCAGTTGGTCCCTGAGCCATCTTTGCCGGTGAGAAACCCTTTGAAATTCGCATCATATATGTATAGTAATCGACTATACTGGCGTGAGTTCCTGTGATCCTCCTTTCTCTTTGAAGTTTCACTTAACACGCGTGGCGATCATTCACCATAATCTTTTTACGACACATGCAGCAATGAAGTAAAGTATAAACCACTTGGAAAGTTCCTAACAATTTTTGCCGACAAGGAACTTTGAACAAGTGCTCTCTTTGTAACGTTTTTGTGTGTTGTATGAAGAAACCGCGACCGGTTGCACTTTCTTTCACACCGGGAGCGGGAGCTCAGTGCATCAGCTGATGTCACTGCAGCGCCTCTCAACGGGAGGTCCTAGGTTCGAGTCCTGACGGCGGCAGGATTTTCGACACTAGCTTTTCAGCTAGGTCGAATTCATTCGCTGTCTGGAGGAGAATTCTAGCGGCCGGCTGCTTTGATAGCGGCCGGCTGCTTGAACGGACAATAATTTCCGAATTTTTCGCACTTTCTTCTGCAGTTTTGTCACATGTGCCTTCCTTTATGCAAACCCGAATTTCCTCCTAGATTCGCGTTCGCAGGAGGGCAACGCTACCTGTGAGCTGAGATTTGAATCGGCGGCCACGATTCTAGGACGGGCCTGAGCTGTGTTTATTTTCATAAAAAGTAAAAAGCAACAGTACAAGCTGTATGTGACGTATGGGGATAAGTATAATCTGCGCACGTCTCTTGAGCTTCAGAAACCATACGCCACCCTTTTTCTGTACAAAGTTTAATAATGAATAAGAGTACCCACAAAGCAGTGGAAACATTTGAAAAGAAGAACTGTTTGCTCCCAAATAATAGAAAACTTATTTACATCTGTAAAGGAACTACGGATTTTACATGTAGGGTAAAAGAATATGTAAATATTTATGTGCTAGTTTAGCCAGGCGCCTCCAGTGGTGGGTACTTTCGTGTTGACAAATCATATTGATAATGGCAAGTTCATATTTTAAAAAAATTAAAAACCATAAAGTTGTCTGGTTCGTCTATCCTTAGAAACAGATATTTATATGAAAAATTTTACATAGAAATACTTTTTTAAAAATTCGTTGCATTACATTAGTAGGTTGAACTATTAAGAATATAATAAAAAACTATTTTCAGTACATGAATATATATATTCACGATAAACCAGAAAGGCAGTTTTGTAATCCACAACATTTCAGCTCGGTAGGTGCCTTAAAGCCTCTCAAAACATGCGTTTTCTAGAATTCTTTCAGAATATTCCAGAAATATCGGGCTAAAAATAGAGACAATCGATTTACCTTGTCGAGAGCAATTGAATGTGATCATCTCCGTAAAACGCTTTAAAACTCTCCCAACATGTTTTTTTCGACAATTCCCTACAAAATTAGCTTTCATTATCGTCAAACCAATGAATAAAGTTTCGATTCACGTAAATGCCAGAAAGAGAGTATAGTAATTCACGTCGTTTCACCATATTCTCGTAGGTGAAAAGTAACCATCAAAACACGTGATTTTCTGGGATTCTTCCAAAATATTCTAAAGTAAACAATGTAAAAATGTGCCAATCGACCTGTCTTTTTGAGAGGCATCCAATGAGCTTCCGATCCCCTCTTCAGTTGGCGTAAATCATCCCCAACGCCTTTTAGTAGTTCAAAAATAAAAATACTATTTTTAGGGAAATTTCTTAGAAAAATCTGGATGGGTTTGCAAAAAGCGATCATTTTCCCCTTTAGGATACAGAAACGCATCAATTGGCACCCCAGTTGCCTCGATGGGATGGGATCTAACTGTGACTGCTGGTCAGACGGACGCTGGTTACTCGATTACTTCATGCGAAAGCGGTAAAAATAGTAATATATCATATTACATGTATATGTAAAACCTTTGGACATTGGTCGGCGGGAAGAACGAAAAAAATAACTGAGACGAGGGCTTTGAAAAAGGAGGGGATATAAGAAACGCAGTTTGAGAGAGGTCATTCTTGCCTATGTTTTTAGAAAGAAAACCAATGCATTAATATTAAGAGGGCTGGTGTAATAAAATATTTTCGGCGAAAAGAAGTGAGACAGGAACTTTCACGAGAGTCCTGAGTGCTGAGAGAGAACTGAGTGCTGAAGTTATTGTAATGTTCGAAGGAAGTGTGCGTTATACGTGAACTGAGATCAACTGAAAAGAGAAAAAGATAAGTCGCCTAGGCATTTATATAAAAAAAATAAAACTAAAACGGTCTAATTAGTGAAAAAATAATCAAAGGCCTGTAACGAGGTGAGAATATTTGCTGTAAATATTAGTATACTTTCTTGTTTTGTCATTAATTTTATTGTTCAGGTAAATGAGTGATTAATACAAGTTTCATTTGTTCCACTCAGAAGCTTATAATACGTATTTTGTTTAGAATTGTAATTTTATTTGATTATAATAAACATTCTTTCACAATTTGTTCGATGTTTTCCATATGGAATCATTCTAATGTACAAATCCATGTCTCGAGAATTGGTAAATAAAGAAACAATTTATTGTTCTGATGTGTTTTAAAAAAGTCGGGCATATTTAGAAGATAATATTTCGGTACGTCACACTATATTAATTCTCTAGTGTCCAAATTTGCACTGGAATCTATTATGAAAAATAATATATTTTTGTTAGGTAATAGTATATTGTGACATACCAAAAATGACGGACATTTTTGTTTAGGCAAATAAAGGTCAAAATATTGCAAAAGACGTGGGTTTCTATGGTGCAGATACGCAGAGGGTACAGCATAGCAACGCGAAAAAAAACAAGAAAAAAAACACAGCGAGCTTTGAAGGGTGGACCAAATTGGGAATTAGGGCATTCTGACTCGTGTCGTGGTGGTGAGCGGATCGCTTGTGCGGTTTTTCCTGAGGTTAATTATCTAATCGGGACTTGCAATATTTCGTGAGAGTGAACATTAAACGTGGAATATTTCCGCATTAGGTGTAAAACTGGAACTTGTAAAATTTACGTGTTGCACCATTGCAAACTCGGACTTGTAATATTTTCATGAGTGAACTGAAAAGTGAACTTAGAATATTTTCGCGGTGGTTACGAGACTCGACTTAGAAATTTTACCAGCGAATTGTGAATTGCCAGGTTATGTGATAGAAAATCATATTAGAAGGATATTATTCCGACTTGGAAAAAATAATCAGTTTGAAATAGGTGCCCATCTGAGGTGCAAATTAAAGAGTATAGACAGTGCTTGCAAAGTGGTTGGAGGAAGTTTCGACTTGGTCGCTGTTCATCGTGGACTTCGACAAGAAGGAAGATTGGATTATTCTATGCGGCAACATCGAGCAACGTGATCGCGAAAAGGCAAGAAAGGAGAAAAAGTTCTATAACACTTATTGCAATAACGAGAAAAATGGTCATGACCTAACAATAACTTGAAATAATTGATAATATTTAACAACTTTTGGCATGCTTAATAAATTGTAATTCATAATTTGAAAGAAAGCTGATTCTCATTTGCCATTACGCGCAATCCTAAAGTAGACATTTTATAATTACTTTCAGATTCCTCGCCACTCCGTATTGATGGTAGATTGAGTAATTGGTTACGGAGTAAGTAGCAACAATTATTTCATAAGAACCCGACGACCGAGCTAGCGGGATTTGCATTTATTTGTAATATATCTGAAGACTGTAATGGATGATCAGGAATTCAAGTGTAACGTTTTTCTGACACCCAAATTGTTTATTAATTCGAAAATTGATTACGATTGACATTTTTATTATTAGTAATTAAATAAAATAAAAAACGTTTCAATATGATAATTAATTTCAAATTGGCGGTTTTGTAATTACCTATAATTTTTTATTGAAATCATTTCTCCATGGGTTCCTACGTTTGATTTTGATATATTTCGTGTACTGCTCTTTCATACCAAGAAATATGACACTGAACATTGTGTTCATTTATAACACGACTCCTGCGGCAGCTGCGTTTCAATGTTTTCTATCTCATAATAAATTCTCTCGCACGCTGGGAAACAATTTTAGACAGTTGCTTCACAGGATTGTTTGCACAGTGGCGTTTGACAATGCAGCTGCTGCCAACAGAATTAATACGAAGAGGTTTACTGTTTAATTTGTCAGCTCCTATGAGATGTATCTAGTTGCGATTTTCACCGTTACGTAAGTCTCATCAAATCAAATACAAAACGAGGAATGTTTGCGACTCCCACGCATGGTCCTCAATAGCATTTTGCACTTTTACAAACCTCAGGAGCCGCGCGCGTGCAGCTCGAGTGGAAACACGAAAATAGATTAAGGGTTGGGGATGTGACTTTTTCTTGGAGTGGGGACTACCAATTAGAATGGACTACCAATTAGAATGGAATTAGTGGGGACTACCAACTACCAATGTCAAATATGGAACTACAACTAATTATACATATTTGATTGGACACCAACTATTATAATTGCTTGTAAGGTTGGTAATGTAATTCGCTTTGCTACGATGTAATTACAAATGTAGTGTTTTGCTAAACACAAAACTATAATGATTAGAGAAATAAATTATTTTTTCATTAACTATGTTTAAGTGAATAAGACGCTTGCATCATAGCTAAAACATATTATTATTCAAAAAATCATGATTATTTTCTTCACTAATCTCTCACAAGAGTACATTATATATTTCTAAAATCAAATCAATGAACACTATTTATTCATCGTTTACAACATCCTATAAAAATATTAAGCCCGTTGTATTCTATTTATCAAGACACACGATAATCTCATGATTGTCCGTAACATATCGTCAGAGAGGTTTGCTCGTTGATATCTTTTATTTAGATTCATAATGGGGGACAATGTGTCACAAATATGTGTTGCCAAACATTACCTTTCTTGGAATTGCTTATATTTCATTTTTACGTCAATCATGATGTCAGAGATTGCTCTCATAATTTTCTTCATTTTGCTATCATTTGGGGATTATAACTTTCCTGGCGAGCAATCAGTTTTTTTTAATTGTACATTTTTCTTTAATTAGAATTAAATAATATTTTATTAAAAAAGGTCGCTGCTTTAAAGTATTGCTTTAGAGTCACAATGAGCATCAACTAAAAAATTAAAAAAGGATAATACATACAGTGGTGGATACACACCAGTGCACAGAAGAATGTAACAGTAAAGACCCTGAAACAATGACCCTTGTAGCTTTAAATAAGGGACATCACCCTTTTAAAAAAAGCGGGGAAATGATTTCACAGCATGGATCACTGCATTGGACGCCCCGGCATTCAATCTACGCGCTGCGTCGTGCAACGTCAGGCTTCTCCCGTGCAATGTAAAATAAAGCTGAAGGGTGAACTCGCTTTTGGCGCTGGTGTTAGCGCCCCTGACGGCCACTCCGCAAAGCGCATCTCTGTAGAGTGTAGTGCGGGCAGCATCATACAGGTGCACCGAGCCTCTTTCACCACGCAGTCAGCTGCAGACTACGCAGAGCCTCGGGCTTCAACCTCCAGTTTTCTGAAAATATTACATATGCAAATTAGTTTTTGCGAATTAACTTCGCGAAACAATTTTATTAATTAATTTTATTGTTAAATTTAAAGATTTACGTATTTATCTCAAATCGTGATGTTGCATAGCTAATGAACTTACACAGTGAGTTACATAACTAATGAACCCGCAACAGTGAGTGAAGTCCTAGATGCTTGCGTTCGTCGGTATGTGCAATAAATTCAGCTGCTGCTGTTTCTTCAATTACCCAACGTTGCTGTCCGTTCGCCTCTCTCTTGAGGCAGTTTTAAATAAAACGCTTTAAGTTCCAAGGCTAAGAAAATATGCTGTTCATGAATTCAGGTTACCATCATCAATCGGCAAACTATTACCTGCTCCGCTTTCGCGGATATTTTGTTCTGTATTCAAGAATCACTATTTAATGTTCTTAAATACCTTCCCCAAGGTTTCGCCTATCTTCTAATCTCTTGAAGACGTTACTGTTGGGGTATTTAAACCAGAATTTCACCTAAAATATCTCGACCTACATTCGTCACTTGGCATCCATTTCTTACGAACTCGAGCCAATCTCTAACAAACCTGCGTCCGTAGCAACCGAAGCTACTTAACCTAATTGTCTCTTTTTTACGGGTTGGTACATTCGTACCCCTTTTTAAATTTACATTTCCTAACACGGCCAAGGGGTTGTTAATTCAAGTGTGCTAGAATTGACAACCCCTTGGCCGTTGTTCTATAACCTGAATCACATGGCGGCCGATGCCGAGTGCCCTAAAATGAGCCTAGAGAGGAAATAATGATGGGGATTAAGCAATGAGAATACGAAGTATGTAGTGGAATGAGAGGGAAGGTCGGAATAGAACGGAGGAACAGCATGGCCTTCCGCTGCAAATCCATTTTCACCACAGTTGCCAAGCATATTGAGTTTACAGAGTTTGCACTACGGCATAACATGTGACGGAAAAATAGTGTTCTTGGCAACTGTTCTGCCGTTTTATCCAGATCACACTGGATAGTTGTTTTACAGTAATTATAGGCATCAATTTAAAAAGATCCTTTGTTAATTCTACGAGCAATATGTAAACATTAACAGCATTATTTATCTGTATTCTATCCTTAATTTTTGTTTCCTTTTTATTCTTCTTTCTTCGGAAAGTTTGTTTTCGTTTATTGGCGTTTACTTTTATGTATGTCCTTTTAAGACAAAAACTACGTTTTGAAGTTTATAAACTGAAAATATTTACGACATAATCGACGTAATAATCGACTACGACAAAATTGGTCTCATTTAATATTCCTAATAACAAATTGTATAAAATGAAATATAAGAGCAGCAACAAACGGATTATATCAATGTGATAAAAGAATTAAACTAAACCGAGAGCCTGACGCCCCTTTCGTTGTTGCAAAACAATCCGTAACGTTTGTATTGGACATGGATAAGAAAATTGTCATCTAGAAAGTCTTAGTAAAAGGAGTGTTTCATTGCTGGTGAAGAAGCTACAATTATTATTCTCTTGCAGCTCTTTTTGACTCGTTTTTGTCAATTACTTACCATTTTTATTCAGTCCCTGAAATCAACGTTTTTGCTCTAAAACTCTGTGACTTGATTCAGCTGGTAGTGCCATTATCGCAGAGGTAACGCCTTATTTTCTAAACTACCTTTGTTTTGAAAATGTTCGCTCAAACTTCACACACCTTTCGAACATACTAGTTCATCTCTCTTTTCAGTACATCGTAATGTAAATGTAAGAAAATAGTTTTAAGGACCATCTCCTTTCTGAAATTCTTGGAAAATTGTCTGAAGAATAGGAAAAAATTATTGCTTAAATGATTTAGAAACACTAAGTAAAAATTTTATAAATCAGAAATACTAAAACATACATTTGATTTTTGTGTCTAATTTATTTTTCTCCGAAATGGATCTGCACAATATCCAAAAAATTCATTCCTCCTGGAAGTTCCTTCTGTTGAAAAAGGAATGTGAACTTAAGCGTAATTTCTATTAAAACAAACGCATTAACCCTTTTGCCGTTCGGACGAATGGCGTGCCGTACACAGATGTTTCTTTATCACATACTACATAGTTACATAGTAAAAAGAAAGTTTTGAAATGCTGCAGCGGAAACTGGTTATTGCACGTTAGAAAAATACTTGGTTGTGGGGCTATGATACAGAAAAAGTATGTAAATCGTGTTCCTATATGTAGTGAATTATTTCGTCTAACACATTGAGCAGTCAGAATCCACGTTTTGTGGGTTCTTGATACCACAAAATTAGTTTACGGCAAAACTGTCTGTAATCAACCTAGCGTCTAGACCGTTCCGACTACGGTGTGGTAATTCTTTTTACTAATAGAGAAAAGTACGCTTATAAAAATGGAGCTGATTCCATTTTCGTTGAACTCTCTGAAGTTTCGGAAATTGCAAGTTACAAATAATTCGAGAAAATTTGTGGTGTAGTAGCACCACTAGTTTTTTCAAATGAAACACTTTAGAAAACGTTTTACTACCATGTTCCATATCTACCACAAGAATCCTTTTAGGTTCTCTCAAGGAGATCGTACGCATGTCCAAGGGTACGACAATGTATACTAATAGTTTTAGACTAATTATTAGTCTAAAACTATTAGTTAATGTTTATTATCAATGTTAATTAGGAGGGAAACATTGCATTACGTTCCATGAAATACAATTTCGCACAAAGTTTATTTTCGGCGAATGCCATGAAAAAACAAATTCCCGCGCAGTATCTAATATTTACGCAAACCTGGGTGGATTGCAGAAAGGCAACACTTGATTCTACCTGCCGCTATTCCCAGAACAGAACAATTTCCCAAAGGCAAAGCAGTCGACGTCATCTGCACTCAACGGGCGCGTGCAGGGAATTCTCGTAATAGTATATACAAATGGAAAAACAGAAAAACAGACGTAGTGTGTCAATAGAAGAATATGAAACATTTTTTAAAGCTTTCACAACACTGACACAAGCTTGCCTGAAAAAATTGCGCTGGATGAAAAATGTAGGGGAAATATTAATGGAGTACGGTAGATATAATTCATGCAAATATTGGTTATTACTCACCAGGTTCTGTGTGCATTTCCTATGAGAGAAATATTGGAATTCGTTCTTTGGAGTGAATGTAGTAAAAATTTTCTTTGTAGTTGTACATTTTATATGGCGCTTGTTATACTTCATATTGTATTGAAAGTTTTCGATGATCTGACATTTAGTAGTATGAGTACATAACATTCGTTCAAAAATGTCTGTCATGTTTCAAAGATCGGATAATGTAAAATAATTTTATTACATTGTGATTTTTAACTTTGTCGATTGTGACTTCCAAATATTCGAATTTAAAATTGTACATGTGCATTAAGATGTAGAATTTTAGTGCGGAAAATATTTATTATGTTTTTATAGAAATTACCATCAAACATGCTTTCCACGTTTCTTCAGATTTGCTCAAAAGATAATCTCTGTTTCGGCCCACGTCTCATGCGAACAATTTTTTTTTTCTGAGGAGAGTAAAATCAAACCTCAGAAGTGGTATCTGATCGCAATTTGAATTGTCATATATTTCTCTAACCTCTTACTCAGTACTCAAAACTCAATGTTATCTTTCTCAGAACTCAGTTTTTAAATATAAAAAAAACTCATCATGAAAAGTGTCGTAAATAAAAATTGCTATATACTAATTGCACATATGACTTACTTTATTACGAACTCAACTACATTCTATTTAATAAATGCTTTTAAAAACTGATTGTATAATAATTGTAATGCATTTTATTTATTTGCATGTAAGTTAGCAAATTCAGCAGATACACGCAAATGAACAAACGCTAACGTTAGGGTGCAGTTTAAATAAGCTTATAACTAAAACGAAAATTGAGATGGTATAATATGTGTACTAGTCGTGCGACTTTTCATGAGGTCTGAGCTCCCTAGAACTCAACCAGCACGCCTCAGCACGAACTGATCAGAACCTTGGACTCACATGGAACGGTACGGCAAGATTATCAGGGCTGTCTACTGTTGCTTCCGAATGAATCCAGTCCTCGCGTCTTCGTTATTTCTTACTGTGCCGTGTGTTTTTATTTGCTATTTTATTCCACGTAAAGAAACTAGGATAATACTGGAAAAAGTCGGGATGATGTAAAACCGCAGTAGTTGACATAATGAATGCAAATGAGAATCCAAGCAATGATTCCAATTATTCAGAAAAAGATGGCAATTACGTTCGTACACGAATTACAAGTACGGATCATGAATAAGTAGTTTTACCACTCACTAATTATTTTCTCCTGTGGTTGCTAATAATTACTTGAATATTATTTCTAATTTATAGTATATAATGTCCTGTTACGTTAAGAGGACAAAGACGCGAAAAGTATTAATAATGTTACTGTTGGCAACATGCGTCTGATGTGACGTAGGCAGTAGCCTTCTCTCCCCACTTCCCGCGGTACGAGACGTCAAAAAAAAGTCGCACGACTAATATGTACGATCCAATAAACAACACAATGTATAAGCAAGTAAAAGTTTCACGAAATAGTAACCTATTATGCTTGTAGAAAATTACACTGAACGCGTGTTGTTCCAAAGGAAAAAACAACTAGTTCAAACTAAGTATTGAATCAATTTAAGAAAATAAATTACCAGGGTATGGAAATCTTCAAATTAAATGCGGCAGTATATAATAAATTTAATTGTTTTCATGACTGATGAAGTATCTTTTAATACACTTTTTTAATTCCTTGTTGTTCAATTTGCTATCAGGTCTTTGTGTAATTACGGAATTATAGTATAGTAAATTTATTTATTTAGTCAAAAACAGTAAAAAACTGTATGTGACGTGTGGGGGAGAAAATCACCTGCGCACGCTTTCTTGGGTTTCAGAATCCCTTCCCAATAATTTAACTATTAATAGTTGAAAGATGAAAAAATAATGTTAATAATAATAATAAATAATAATAATAAAAAATTTTAAAAAGCGAGTGTTTAACATTTCAAAAACTAGATATTTTCGTTTCCGAGTTATAGAAAACTTATTTGCAACGGTAAAAGAACTGTAGATTTGATTTTTCTGTATTGCTAACTAAATAGAAACTCACCCTAAGCTTTACTACCACTACAAGCAAAAAAAGCTCAAAAAACGTGCGCATAGTGAAGCTACTAGTATAAGGGCACAACTCACGAAATATGCATTACCTTGAATTGTGTTACATTTCTTTTCAAGTAAAATGATACAGCTATTTCATCTTGGAGTGTTTATGAATCACTTCTTGAAAAGTTGTTACATTTTAATGAATATAATATAAAATTAGTAATTTATATAATTCATGAAATTTTAAATACATTAATATCTCTAAAAGTTAGCATTGTATTGGCTTACGTAAGCAAGTTTTGATAAGGCGATTTTGCAGTAATTCCATGGGTTTTAGATATATTTTAACTGTGTCATTCCAGCTAATTATTCCTCGCCAATTATTCGATCCAATCATTCAAGCTAGTATACTTGAGATAACTGTCATGTATATGTTTAAGCTATATTTAAATTGTTGTTCATCAATTAAACTCTTTTGGAATGAAATTGCTTCCTCTGCTTTCTGACGTTCACTTTAGTAACGTTTCCACTCTCAAATGCCCCCGCTGACCCGTCGCAGCCTTGGCGTCGAGAGGGTGTGCCCGCTGGGCCGAGTGCAGGGAAGCTACTGCCCGAGCGCGCAAAACCGCACCCGCCGTTGCCTCAGCTGGTGCCGAAAATCCGCCCCCGTCGGACCTCGAACCTAAAGCCTCTCGGTTCTCGAAGCTTCAGTAGCGAACTCTCACGCTAAAGCACCTAATCCGAGTGTTATTTGCGTTAGCAGGAGGGTTAATATTCCGAAAGAACGTGACCATATGTTTCACTAACGAACAGCGTAAGATATTTCTTTTCAGGGTCGACCTATCCCCTTTAATATCTGCGGCGAAGCGTATAGGCGGCCGTGTAACAGTGAAATTGGGGTAGAAATGAGACCTGAAGATTAGGAAACGGGAAGTGAAATTCCATAGCGATGAAATTCGTAGGCGTGAATGAAAGAGATTGTTACATCTCTTCCAATACGTTCGCCCCAGGTTCAAATGCCTTAATGAAAGATGCGATGCTAAGTTCATACTCATGAACTGACGATTTGTAAAGCACCGATTTAAATAAAACAATTTGACACAAGGATAATTTCTCACTTAAATTTCTTTACCTTTAGATCTATATATTTTTAAATGTTCATATTTTCTAAAAAGTCATATTCTAAATGCATGCTTATTAACATTAAAAACTACTCTTGGGGTTTGTGTTTATTGTGTAGCAGAGGGTCTCACGTTAGACTGATCAAGGCACCGACCAGTGTCTTGTGTTTATAGTTCGATGTTAACCGAAGATAACAATAATAACAAATAACGATGTATCGGTGTTAATGACAGCTTACTCGGACTGGAATAGAAGAAGAAGAAGAAGAAGAAGAAGAAGAAGAAGAAGAAGAAGAAGAAAAAGAAGAAAAAGAAATAACGTAATAATGATACAGCTTTCTTAATGGTCAATAACTTCACACAGTCTGTATCATAACTGAGATTATTACATTTAACAAGTTAGTAAACGAGATGTGAAAATGAACAAATTTCACTTTCATTTCTTCACACGTTTATTTCACTTTTTCGTATATTTAAAGTCTATTTCGTGAATAAAACATAAAATTGATTGTCGAAACGTAGTGTTAGTTTTTATTGTAAACTAGTGGACCCGTCAATGCTTCGCTATTGCAGTGCATTACACTTTACACGCTACTGGTCGCGTAATTGTTAATCACGGTTTAGGCTGCTCTCTGCAAAAAATTTAAAAGATGAAAGACTTTCTCGCGAGTATGGGTTTGCTCTGTCCTGGTTTAGACATAATTGTCAAGTATCTTATTTTTAAATCGTTCCCTCTGAAATTTGGGCATGCATTCACTATGACACTGTCTTGGAGAAATTTGATTTACTTGTCCGAGATAACGTTCAAGTAATAATTCCTGACGATATTTCACAATCGCAGGGGTAGAATATGCAGAGAAACCGTGCGTAATACTTAAGCGTGCGGCGGGTTGCGTAGAGCTTCTGTTCAGGGGCGCTGGATTCAACACAAAATCATCAACGTGCGTCAATGTGGGTATAGACATACGCACATTCCCATTGTACTGTGCCCATATTCTTCGTGCAAGTGCAAGCAAGCAGTTGACAGTTTTATCGCAATCGGATGAACGGTACGGAAGCACATAAAATACGAACAAACGTTGATTTTTACATATTTTAGATTTAGTTTGTAACTGGAGATTATTATTATGCAGACTACATAGAGTTAGTGGTCGGTAATAATCATTATAGTCTAGCAGGCGCAAACATAAAGTAAACTATCGCTATTAACATACGTATTAATGTTATGAGCGTTATTACTGCAGAGGCCAAAATTTAAAAATCGAGGCAGAGCGTAGCAGAGCAAAATCAAAACCACGATGTGAAAAGGCTTTTCAGGAATTTAAAGCATGGCAAATAAAAAATCGCATACACGTATTCACAGAAAATGTAATGTTTGCTTATTTTAAGAACTTGGTAAGGTAATTTACACACATTCCTTTTATAAAGACAAATCCTTTTTTACGGTTTGTTTTACAAAGTCACAGGACCAAAAGGCAACATCATTATGAACTTATTATTCAATGCTGAGATGAGCAATAGGTGTAAATGAAAATGTGGAGTGGAAAACATTCCACAAGCTTTATTCTGATTTGTTTGAATCTTATTTGTTTTGTAGATTTCCATGTTTTTTAATAAACAGTTGATTTGCGATGAATCGATAGTTCTTTATTTACGTTGCTAAGGATGTTAAAATCTGTTGCTAAATTTATTAACAGACCGATTGGTACAAGTGTACTACACAAACCTGTAGGTTTGCATGTTAACAGGGATTAAGAGCATTTGACCGATTAAAGTAATTATCTGTTTCCCCAATATCAACAAATCCACTGAAATTGAAAAACAGACGCGATTTCAAATTTCTTTGCGGTGTCTTTTCGACATTCCACCTTAGACGGAAAAAGCTAATAATAGTTGCAGTTTCTACGTTTTCAAAAATTATATTAAGACTTCATTTTTTTATAATAACGAAAGAAAAGACCTCGATGGGAGGTACATTTGGCGAGAGTGCCCCAACACTTTCGGGCGCAAAGAAATGAGTATCATTTCGAAACTCGTTAAGTGTATCAACTGGCGATCGCCTCCCCTTCCCGTGGAGCGCCCGCCAATGGGCGAGTGCCAGCGAAAGAGGCAGCGGTGGCGGCGACGGCATCACAGCCATTGCGTCGAGGCGTCTGAATGGGGAGTTGTTTTTTTCGCCCACCAGAGAAATACTATCCGGTGTACTCGCACCATGCAGGCCGCGGTCTCAAAGCGCTGGCGCCGATTCAGAAGGTTCGTTTAATCTGCATTTACGCTCGTAGACAATCGAAGTTCGTTTCCGCCGAAACGCTGCAGCGCAAGATCCGGTTCCGGGGATGTTCATTATCTAAAGAGAATAACCCGGCGAAGTGCGTTTGAAAGTATTGCGTTTTTGTTTTTGTTTTTTTAAATTTTCATTCCACTTTGCCGATCATGTTTATTGCGTGTACCGCCCTGCGTGATAACGATCTTGAACGGCGTTTCGGAGCATTTTTCGAGTCTAATATTTAGTTTTTGATTACGGGCTGCGAACGCTTTCGGAAACGAATAACTAGCGCGCTCTCCCGGCGTGAGCGGGCACATGGGCGACGTAGCTTTAAAGCGTCAAATAAAACGCGGCATGAGAAGTAGATTTTGTGAATGGGACAGATAACGATCGGTTTTTCTTTTCAGAGGGAGGGTACGTCACATAAAAGTTGAGGGTGACCGAAATGGAACAGTATCTGTCGGTCGTTGTATCCTGGGGAACTACGTTAGTACAATTATATGCGATGGAGTGTAGGCCACTGGGCAGCTAATATCACTTTCGAATTGCCAGGGGTACTGTTGCGTAACCCGTCCAGTTGGCAGGACAGATGTTGTTTACTGCATTTGCATACTTCATGGGAAAACTTGTGGCTTCCTATGTAAATGAATATTATCATTTATGTACGAGTTGTGTGAAGACCACATGATAACTCGATGAGAATTTCGGGCCACTTAATTTCACATGTGCAGTGTTTTTACAGATGTTCCGAAGTGTTGCAGGCTGCGAATAAATTCTAAAACTTCGCAAAGCACTTTCTACTACCGGCGGTGGCAGGAGTTTCGACACTCACTAGATGTCTGGAGCGGTCTGCAAGAGAATTCTAGCGGTCAGCTGTTCTGTTTGGTAGTTTTCCGTGGTTCCTCCGATCAACACCAGGCGAATGCCGGAGCAGTACCCTAACAAACTGGCCATGGATCGCGCGCGTCCTATCCTACCTCTTCCTCGTCCTATCCTCACCCCTTACACACTTAAACTAACATGCACAACACTACCACAAATACCGGGAGACCGGTCGGGAGCTTAGAATTTGTCCTGGCTGGAGCGGTGAACCGCTGGTGGGAGACACCTGATTGAGGAAAACCCCGCTAGCCGACGGTAGGTCGGCGTCGGATCTCACCATCTACCGAGTAGTATCATCCCACCTCTCAAGTGAATAACATGCATTACGCTTACGGGATTAATTATCTAAGCCGATGACGCGTCCGGAAGCATCAATCAATCAATTAAAAACAGAAAATGGGATTGTAAGATTCGCATTTTTATTTAATACGCGTCAGACGTAATACATTTGTCATCCCATTTCGCACTCCAATTTCACGCAATAGCCAATTTCGCGCGCCATTTAACGCAACTTGTTAGTTCCGCCGACCCGCTGTAGGGCGCGCACGCTCACTTCAAGAACTGGCGCAGGCCTCTGACGTGATGTGCCACGCGGCCTCATCGTGCACTGGTGTTCGGCATGTAAGCGTTCTGACGCAAAGATGTTTCGTGCACCTGTCCACCATTAGTACAAGATGAATTTCCCACCAATAAAGGGTAATGACACATTGTAACTTTGTGTTATGAGATTCCCACCACACGTTCCTTGACGAAAGTGATCGTCTGCGACTCCATTCTCTGGAAGTTTGTTACATTTATTTTTAGTCACCTGTGCAATTATTATGTTATTGAACAATTTTTTAAATGATCATTTATGTTTTGGGGTTATAAAAATAATATTAAAAGGAATTGATTGATTGATTTTTTCGTGTTTCCGCGCACGTCAACTGCTTTGGTCATTAGTCCCGTTAGTGTAGTGCATGTTTTTTTCTCGAGACACGGCGGTGATCTTCCCCCGCTGGATGGCGAGATCCGGCGCCGACCTACCGTCGGCTAGTGGGGTTTCCCCCTCACCAGGACTCTCTCACCAGCGGGGCACCCCCCCCCCAGCTGGGACAAGCTCTAAGCTCCTGACCGGTCTCCCGGAATAAGTGGTAGTGTAGTGCATGTTAGTGTAAGTGGGTAAGTAAGGGGAGAGGATAGGACAAGGAAGAGGAAGGAAAGATCGCGCGCGGTCCGTGGCCCGTTTGGTAGGGTACTGCTCCGGCATTTGCCTGGTGTTGATCGGAGAAACCAGGGAAAACTGCCGATCAGAGCAGCCGGCCGCTAGAATTCTTCTCCAGACAGCGACTGAATTCGACATAGCTGAAATCTAGTGTCGAAAATCCTGCCGCCGTGGGGAATAGGAACCTAGAACTTCCCGGTCAGAGGCGCTGCAGTGACATCAGTTGATGCACTGAGCTACCGCTCCCGGTTATATTAAGAGGAACTTTGTATTAGTGAAGTGTGATGCGCATGCCTGAATGAAGCACATTGTTGGACACGTGCGTGTGTATGTGCGCAGGTCGCCACGGGAGCTGTCCGCAACTGCGCGGAATCTCATCTCGCCTCATCGCCTCGCCCCCGCTCCGCCACCGGCGCCTCCGCCCCCGCCCCCGCCGCCCGCGTGGTGCAGCCCCAGCCTGCTGGACCACGGCGCGGCGCCGCCGCAGGGACGGAGGCCCCGCCACGCCCCCCTCCACCCCCGCCCACCCCGCCGCCCCCATCGCCCCCACGCTGCAGCCACCGCCTCTGGAGAGCACCGCGGCTTCGCACCATTGTACACGCTCCCAGTTCATGCAAGTCGCTTGCTTGCGATCGCAACAAGTGAATTCGTATGACTACTGTGATCCTTTGTCTGTGTCTTTATTCAATCGTACAGCAAATAAACACATTACACTCTCACTCATGATGACCTTCCATGGTGGGTTTCTTTTCAAATAAAGAAGTGCAATACTGAGAAATGACGTAAAACGAAATCGTTATTTTCAATTTATTATTGATTTCATATGCTAGCAATATATTTGCAAGCATCCGACATTTAATGCTACAGTTCGATGTGAAAGAATGTACGTGCGTTCTCGTAGACTTCAGCATGTTCCAGCAGAACGAGTTCATGGCATGCTGTTTGTTCTCGCGCTGTTTTCAGTTAGGGCGATCAATTCTCGCGAAACAAACGAGTGGTGTGGTCTGTTATATGAAAAAACTCGAAGACATCGAAGAAGCCCTAGCAATTGATGAATCTGAAAATGTTATCGACGCATCACGCGCGGCTTTTGACTGAGCATTTGCTCGGCAGGACGTTCGTCACGAATGGAAGTTTGTGTGCGCGGGTGGTTGATGGAATGATCGTTGTGTAAAGAGCTGGGAGTATGTCGGCAAACTTGGAAGATATTCTGGTATCAAAACTTTCCGATTTTTCTTTGTAATGTAAGGTTAAATCGTTGTGATCGCAGCTGATCTGCCAAGTTTGTCAGCGTCTCCTCAAGGTTCCCCAACTTACAAGCTCCATTGGCTGTGTATTGTTACTGAAATTCTATGCTTCATTTATTCCTTTGTTTCCTTTTCTTACCCTACGAAAATCCTCGTATACCCTCCCAGGACTTATACACGGTACTCCTGTCCGATAAGAAATAATATTCACAAGACACTTTTTTGTTATGGTAGAAGCAATTTCCAACATGAACGAAATGAAAAAGACGAAGACTGAATCGAATTTTTGCGCAACTTATTTATATATTGCACATTATAGATACACGAAATCCACTCATCGCAAACTCTTCTTAGTGTTATCTTAAATACCGCAACGATAAATAGTTATATTTAACCCTAACCCCAATTATGAACAATTTTGTTCAGGATTATGTAACTATCATATATCGTAAATTGTCGTTCCATTTACCTACTGCCTTATTCATGAAAATATGCTCATATCTACCTTCTGAAGTGTATAAGCTAAGAAATGTATTACTATATAAAGTATTGCCTGGTATAATTGATATTCTGATAACAGATAAATGAAGTAGTATTTTCAATACTTCCTTATTATAAGCAAAATGTTATTATTCACAATTTGAAAACAAACGTCCTCTATAGTCGTCGATTATACTTTAACAACTGTTTCTGCCAAGGAAATTGATGGGAAGGGCATTATTAACGCTTTCAACATTACCGCTCGTATCATTATTACTCAATAATAATAATAAGTGTTACTATTTGTAGTTTCAAAAACTCCCAATTTTCTCAATATTCTTAAAAAGCAACATCTCAGATATTCTCCATCAGTAGCCTTAATCAAAATCTAGATGACTCAAAAATTCCATTCACATGCCCCATTACAAGAAACAGTCTTCTGTTTTCTGCATTCATTGAGGCCGACTACTCAAAGTACACGGTTCATTAAAAATTTCATTATCATGTCAGCAAACAGGAATTCAAAATCCTCTTTTTTGTCACGTAAGTGGTGAAAAACTCCACTGTATTGAATGAACTGAATATAAAACTGAGTATTAACCTTGCATTTACATTTGGTCAATTGGTGTAATGAATAGAAGGTAATATTACGAGGTAGAAAGTGTATTAACCCTTGACTTTCCACAAAATCAATTTTTTTCACAGATTTCATTGAAATTGACTAAAAACAAATGTGTTCTATATTGCCAAAGACTTCTTGTTCCCGAGGCTGACATTTTAGGCAGACCAGACCTCTGGACCACAGTCGTCGGCATGCCTTGTGTTCTTTCCTGGCGACTTTTGTAACGAAGTCAGGGATTCGGATGACATTTTTCCAAAGCACTGTTCGATTTCTTCGAAAGGAAATTGTCAATTCGAGTTTCAGTAAAATCTGCAAGTGGTGATGAATCGTTTGAATTGTGTGTTCGAGTAAAATATATCGAAAAAGTATGGATGTCTGAAACGTAAAAATGTCACACTTTTAAAAATCGATTAATAATAAATGTTTATGAATACTGAGAGTTGTAACTATTATCAGCATTCATTACTGCTTCCTATTGGATCCGTTCTTTGAATATCAACTTTATAAAGTAGTCTCCAAAATAACTATTTTTTCGAAATTCCTGGAATTCTGAATTCTATTCTCCATGAGAAGTGCAGGCGAAATACGAATAAAGGAGACTTTACTACCACCCCTCCATCGAACTCACTTCCTGCGACGCCATCGTCCTATCAGAGTCCATCACGCCCCCCCTCCCTCGGTACTTCTCACAAGACACTGCTATGCTATGCTCGGCTCACTGAAATTGTGGTGAAGTGCTATCCACGTTATTAGCTTCTACAAAAATTCTAGTCATCTGTTTCTTAAAAAATATCAGGGAGAAATCAGTCAAATTTCTGTTCATTGTTTAGACAATTTTAATTATATAATTACGTATGTAATATGTCATTCTGTGTTTAACCTTAAAAGAAAGCAAAACAATGATTTTCATCTAACATGTTCACAAAATAAGTTTATTATGTTCGATGCACTGGTGAGAAGTACAAAATGTCAGCACGTCTTTTTTTTAACAACTTTATTTTCTATCTGTTCAATCCACTGATTATACAGAGATTTGCAATACTTATAACTATAACTGGGGTAGGGCATAGGCAGGCGGGCAGTTCATTTAGTCGAAGGTCCCTCTTACTTTCTTACTGTTCGCTTAATTTAGTGTTTAGATTTATTTATATACATATATATTTTCAAATTGTGACGTTCTATTGTTTACTTTTTTGTTTGTATGTTTAATAATTATTTCAATTCGATTTGCATTCTATGAAGCGTTTATGGTGGGCGTAATTTATCCTTGGGGTATCTTGAAATAATTTTGATGTCTTTTGCTGACAGTCCTAGATCAAAATTTTTAACACATTCTGCTTTCGGTAGTTCATCAAAAAAAATTCTGAAAGTCTTCTAATGTATTTAATTAGGTTTTCTATTTTCAGTTCGTTTCGAATTTGTCTATTTGACACAAACCATGGTGCTTTAATTATGCGTCTTAAAACTTTATTTTGCACTACTTGGATTTTCTCAAAGTTCCTTTTTGCGGTCCCATCCCATACAGGGCAAGCGTAAGTAAGCAATGGTCTAACAAATGATTTGAATAAGCTTATCCCACATTCTATGCTTAGTCTAGAGTGACTATTTATGAGTGGATATAGTTTTGCTATTTTCACGTAAGCACGTCTGGTGCCACGTGTTGTAAGGCAACCTATACAGCATTATGTATAGCTCTAATGTGAATTATTCTAGCTCCCAACTCGCGGGAAGAGTTTGGCTCGGCCGTTTCGCGTCCCAACAAAATACGCCCTGGTCGTCATTCCAATAATCACATGATCTCGCTTAGGACAGTACTCTATGACGCAAGCAAGTGAAAATATTCCGCAAAGATCTTGAAACGCTTCACTTCGCGAAACAGAACAAAGACATGCAGTACCTCATAACCACGCCACCAAGACGCGATCATCAATAACTCGCCGATATAAAAAAGCAGGAATAATACACACATGCAGTTTAAAATTAATAGTTATTCCTACGCTTCTTCATTATTATTTCCTTGGTCTCTCGCAGGTGAATGGCACCTCAATGACTTCACCTAACGAGCCATTGTGCTACTGCCGCCCTTTGCGTTTCGTTAATTGCCTCACCTGAGCGAAGGGTGGGAATTATTAAAGTTTTGGTCCGCATCGAAGCGCCCCAAAACGCTCTTGTGTTTCTTTTTTACACTTTTATAGTATGTTTTACTCTCGCGACAGGTGAGACGAACTAGTGACATCGATTGCCGCTGCGGTCTCTGACTGAGACGTTCTAGAATTGAGTCACGATGATGGTGGATTTTCGATAGCTAGGCCGCTGTCTGGAGAATTCAAGCGGACGTCTGCTGTGATCGGCAGTTTTCTATGGGTTCTACGATCAATTCCAGGCGAATACTAGAGTAGTACCCTAACAAACGGATCACATCGCCCGAGATGTTTCCTTACTTATTCTTAAACACACATAGAGGCACACACACTTATAATTATCTCCACTGCATTACCACACATGCCGGGAGAGGTATAAGTCGGCATTGGATCTCACGTTCCAACTGGGAGGAACACCGCCATCTCTGGGACACACGAGACTAATGACCAAGGTAGTGGACGTTCCCGAAATACCCATTCAGGATTCCTTGCAGTGGCCCCACAGAATAGCACTGTAGGCAACAGCTCCTCTGGCGGACAAAGCCGGGACCAAACACGACCGCCGTGATCTTCGGGACCATGGGGCAGCCTATTATCATAATCGTCTTTGAGCTTCCTTTAACGCCGATTTACCCGCTAACGCTTACAGCGCCTGGGGTGGGCTACAGGTTACCTACGTCGGTTTACCCGCTAAAGCTTCATCGACACCCTCTGCCCTCGTTAATCGCTGTCAGCCAATTTAACACACCCTGGAACTCCTACCTCAGGGTGTTAAAGAGGCTGATAGCCAGCCCTTACCTTCGCAGTGACTATTAGCCGCTTTGCAGCGCGCACTTGCCGCTACAGTCCATAGAACTGTATTCACGTTTGGAGCCGTTTTGAACATTTAGGTAGCGCGCTATCAGTTCGTGAACCCATTCACTGTGCACCCTCCTGCCCACCTGCCCACAAGGGATGGGCCATTATTAAATAATAATCAATTGTTTCATAATGTTAAATTAATGTTAATTGTTTAATACATTGTTAATAAAGTTTTATACAATGCATAAACTCGTTAATTTTTAATTTGTAAATTAATTAATCGTTTAGTAGATTGTTTAGGAGCATGGCACGATTTAATTAATAATATTCATTCCACACACGTACGCATGAGAAACGACTGTAACTTAGTTTAAAATGAAAATGGTAGAAGAATTTCAAGAAAATGTAACATCAGTAATTGTAATCTAACGATGTACTTCGTGGATGACGATTCCAGAAAAAACTGGGAAAGCTGTCTCTTTGTTATTTCATACTCAATACAATACCTTCACAAAAATATTAGAACATACAAAGTGACTTTTCAATTTATTAATTTTACTAACATGAAATTAATGGCTACGATTCTTTCAATTATGTTTCGCAGTTGGAGAGAGATGAACAGACGAGGAATTACGTTACTAAGTATCTAAAGTAGAAATATTCTTTCATATTTTGGTAGTTTTGAAATTCAATATTTGAATTAAAATAATCGAGCTAAAAATCGGACAAATTAATCGATGTGTACATTAATCGGTGTAAAAATAATCGATTTCAATTTTTCGATTAGTCGTGTAAAATAATCGGTTGTCGTACTAATCGCGATTAAATCGGCCATTCCTACTGCCCCCTCGCCCTCACGCCCCTTCTCGCTGTAGAGGGAGGGGAGGCAAGGAGAGGTTCAAGCAGTGGGCGATGCCAACATCCACGCCCGTCGCGAGATTCGAACCGAGACTGTTGAGGCCTTGGCAAACTCGTTTACCCAGGTTGGCAAGATTTTTGAGGCCAGGAGACAATTTATTGAGGCTCGTCTGTTAGCCGTCATTGCAATCTTCTCTCAGTGTCCGTTTCCGTCGATGTATGTCCCCTTCTCACAACCAATGCTCCAACAGCTGGCGTAAGCTTTCCAAAGAAAGAAGACAGGCGACGTCAGAGCGAGTCTTGATCTTGAACCACCAAATGTATTATTCCTCATGTAGAGCTGTATTTTGTAAATAAAGACGTGTTCGGCAGCTAGTGACAATTCGACGAATCCTTCGAGAAAAATAATAATTGACAAATATTTTATTGACTAAACAAATCGTTATTTTTATGAATGTAGCGTTTTCTAAATAACTTTGATGATCATGATTGTTTCGTCCTCCCCTCCGCTTGTTTATCTCCTTCCTCTTCCTCCTTTTTTATATTCCTTTCTTCACCGAATACATTGATTCTCTTTGGACTTCTCATATTAGTTTTATGCCACTATGAAAATTATTTAACAATCTCTCGTTATCTCAAAAGTTTGACAAGAGTCGATCAAAGCATAAAGGAACCAGTCTTTCCTCTGTGATCAAGGTACGGAGAAATCAGTTTGGAATGAATATTTAATTTGCACCATGACGTTCAAAGACGACTTTTCATCCCCGATTTATATCTCACTAGTGATTGGTTTCCGTTCTCATAGTTTAGCTGGTCTTCGTTTTTCTGGTTGTAAATAAATTTCCTAGAAGGTATATTTCCGACGCAAATCACGTGCTGGGAATACCTTGTGCTCCGCAAAGCCATAAAATGCAAATTCCTAGACTAGTATTTCTATCTATGAAAAACCACGTGAAACGTCTTTCATCACGCTGCTACAACTATCTAAAGATTAAGAACTGCTTGAAGGGGCGAGAATGACAAATCCTATACATCGTCACAGACCTTGCACTCCATTATGACGACATTCATTACCTGTAAATATTGTACAGTACCCTTTAATTTTATTCCGTTTATTTTAATCGACATCTGTAATTTCATTAGTATAAACATTTGCTTACTCGAATATTTTTTATATTTTTACTAATACATTTAATTATATCATTCTCTCCCTTTCAATTTTGTGTCCACCCTTGTAAATTAATATGACTCCACAAACAACTTACGTTAGACGTCCTATTACCCGGCTTCATCCGGATTTCCCTTCTGATCTGGGTCAATATAGTTAATATAAAAACTGTAAAAAGTCTAAAACTATTACACAGAAGTGCTATTATAATGAGTGAAGTGAATTACGGACAGAGTACTTACGTAATATATGGACTTCTATTGTCTCCGAGCGCGTGGTGCTGTTCTTAAAAAATCAACGTAAAGCGCAAAGGGAAGCTCCGGTTGACGGGTATTCCGGTTAATAGGTCACTGCTTAAATTCTTGCCTGTCCGGGATTAGCCGCGTCATGGTCGATGGAGCTGACGTTTCGGCCATCTTGTTGTGGCCCTTTTCAGAGCTATACTGCTGAAGGCCACAACAAGATGGCCGAAACGTCAGCTCCATCGACCATGACGCGGCTAATCCCGGACAGCCAAGAATTTAACGACTCCCGCCGCGGAAGCCTACGACTCTAGGTCACTGCTTACCCTCTCAATTTTTGTCCAACTCTTACTCCCGCCAAACGCCTTACTTTTAGCTCACCCGCTCTGGTGGTTGTGTCGGAACCCCGTTTAGATGTTGGCCGTGTTTCGATGTGCACGCTCCGTTCCCGCGGCCGCGGGGGCTGCGCGTTCTCCCAGAGAAGGCCTCGGCCCCGCCGAGGGCTTCCAATTCACCGTTTGTCTTTCAGCTCGCAGAGTAGCCACGCCCCATCCAGTGCGCTCGTTGGGGGTGAAATAAATGCGAATTATTTTTCTACGTCTCTCGTCGGCCTTTGGGCTGGCGTATAACATTTATAAAAAAGAAGGAAAAAAAGAAATTCAGTATATCATAAATCTGTCCCCTCCGGTTCATGTATGTTTAGTTTTGAATCCCACGATATTCATTTTGCCGTTTTTCAAAGTTCTGTAGTAGTGATGGGCCTCTCTCTTCAGATTATAGATGTCAATAATCCAAACTTATGAATGAAAATGTCATTTTAATGGCTCTCAGTATTACAGAAATAATAAATATTGTCTTGTTTGAATATAGAGCTATTATTGTATTTATGATAAAATGTTGAGTCATAGAGATCTTTAACACACTTCTAACCAATCTTGCTTTAAGAACTAAAAAGAAATAAGCGTATTGAAGGTAAACTATTTTCTAAATTAACTAATTGAATATGTTTGTGAACTATACTCTGATTTAAACATAGTGGTGCCTCAAGGCCACGAGCTGGACGAAGAGGGGGACATTGTTTACCAATCGGGAGCATCGTTACGATTTAAACTTTTGGTATTGAAGCTACCGATTGGATGGCAATGTCCCCCTTTCCTTCCAGCTCGTGACCTTGAAGCGCCACTATAAGTAAATCAAACTTTAACATGATTTTTTTACGAAATATGACAAGCTGTTTTTACTCAATTTACTGCGATTAAAACAGTAATCGCATTCATTGTTTCATTATATAAAACGTTACGGATTTTATAGTTTTCACTACGTATTTCTCTTTGCGATTCAATACAGTTTAGAACACAATTGCGTTTTACTCTACGCGTACGAAGACGTACTCCTAAATTATTTAGTGCCAGGAGTTTAACTTTGTATTATAACAGACCCCATCAGCTGTGCAACTCAAAACGCGCTACGGGTTGGCGTATCTAAATGTTCCGTCATCACGGTTCCTCTGAACAAATAAATAAATTTGTCAATGAAAGAAAATTCAAGAAAATTTTCCTTCGTCCTGTACAATAACAATATTAACGTATTTTGATGTAGCCTTTAGGAGGCAACCCGTAATTAGCACCCTTCCCTTTTAATAACAATGTTTTACCCCAATAAACCGGCATTAAGTGACAGAAATTTTGTATTATTGCAAAATTAAGATTCTACACAATCGAATTTCGAGCCACTTGCCTAACAAGCACAACTAGAATAGAATCTGAAATATTCTTCACTTTTTCTGATTGCCGCTTATTACCGTTTTTGCTAAATTTCTACTGATGTTTTATTGTAATGCACATTCTGAATCTTTGTGCTTTCGTCTATGTTGACTAGTTTCAATCAATGCATGTTCGTACTAAATCCAATAAACGAATACTTGTGATGTAAGTGTAATGAACAGATAATTATCGATAACTTTTCAAAACTTCTTTATGATATTGACGAATTCTGTAAATAATTTTTATCTGGCATTAAGATGTATAAAATTCTATCCTTAAAATTTTGCATCAATCAATTTGAAAAAGACTCTGAAAACAAGTGAACATATTAATTTTTTATTTATTTAAATTCGCATCAACTACAATTAGCAATCCGTTTAAAATACATTTAGTAATATGTTAAGTGATTTAAAAATTTAACAACTTTCAAGTTCCAACTTTTCTACGTAATTAATATTTAACAAACTTACTCGCACATGTGTATAGTTGCCAAATGCTAGAATGGGTCTTAATTGCTTCAAAAGTTTTAAAATCAGTAGCATTTCATGATAAATTAATACATATAGTCTGTCGGGACAAGAATTCAGCTCCGAGGTTTGCAGGAGTTCAACTTGGCGTTTCTCTCTTTATGAAACTTGGCTGTCCGAGGTGAGTCGCGTCACGGTCGAGCTGACGTTTCGGCCATCATATTGCTTTCTCTCTTTTTGTAATGAAGCAAAGCGTTAGCGAAGTAAATCATAAAATCTTTCCAAAACGGCACGTTCTAAAATTTATCTGTCATACCAGCAATACCCTTGACAGTTACATCTTTGGAATTTTGTCTGATTTTGTTTTGAAAATAACATTTTACCCTCTATTTTAAACTTATATGGATGAAAATAAAATCACTAAGCTCTTAAATTCTCTTGACTTTCATGTGTACTTTTACATACTCAGTATCATAAAATTTCGACATTCTAATGACTGTTACGAATGTTAAAGATTCGGCTACTTTAAACTTCCAGGATAAATTGTAGCACACACGCCTTAGAAAAGAAAAACATTCCAGTGAATTTGCAGTCTTCGGCTTCAAAAATTCTCCTTGGGGATAGCATACGTTTGCTCTCTTTACTATATCACATTCGCGATATCAATGTCGGAGGAAAGCGTTATATATTCAGGAATTAACCTTTGCCCTAAAATGGGTTGGAAATCAATATCACGATGCTCTCAAAGCTAAAGGTAATATGATATATCCATGTCATCCACGAAATCGGAGGATTATGTCGTGCTATAACGTGAATGGAGTATCTTTGTGTCTGGTAATAGAAGTCACCAGTGATGTAAATAGATCATAACCAGTCACCAATAGTCGCTGAATGTCAGGCATCACTCTAGTGTTAAAGATATATCCTAATTATTTTAGCTACGTGGCCCTCTACGTTTTGAATTGTCTTTCTCATACTAAATGTATCGGTGTGACATGTGGAGAACAGAAGATTACAAAAAAGTAACCCATGTATTGTAGACAGCACCGTAATTGACAATAAGTGAACTGCCATCCAGCAACGTAGGCAAGCACGAGATTTGCCTGAAGAAATTCATCTACGGTCTAAATGAAATCTGGGCAACAGTCATGAATAGTATTTCCTGTCTGGACATTTAAGTACCAAAATGTCCTCCAGAAGAACTGATTGCACAACACCGATCTTCTTTGAGAGTCCTCTGGCCCTACCCTAGCCACGAGCCCGTCTTCTTGTCTCTTTAGATGAGGCCATCTATAAGGGCGGGTTGGCCCCCTCTCTGCGACAGACATCGCATTCGCTACCTCCAAAAGATCCCCTCCCGGCAGCAGACAGAGCTACGCGTGCTTTGGACGATTACTATTGTCATGCAGTGTTAGCAGACCTCTGAAACGACCTTGAGTCGCCTCAATTTATTGTCTCTAGAATAGTCGCGATGACTCGAAAGCTCCTCTGTTCCCCTTAAGTCACGTCACCACCACTCAACATTAACCCCTTAAATGTTAAACGAACACATGTTAAATATTGCAATATATAATGTATATGTTGAATTAACTTTGCTTTTAGACTTGTTAACTTGTCAGCATTGTTTTGTATGTAAGGAATATGGATTCAGATCAACTTGTTTCAAATTATGTGGACCTTGTTTTATTTTTATATTTTCTGTAGTTATCGGCTTTATTAATAATGCGACGGTTCTGTCTTCTATTCGAGTGCTCCCCAGGAGTAGCCGAACATAACCAATACTGCCTGGTATGTGTGTCTCTTTACCCCCTTTCCTATATTCATTTCACGTAATATTTCATACATTTTGGCGCACCACCATCCCTACTACGTTCTTTTTTTCTTTCTTTGACAATTTCATTTTAGTTCCGTAAATCTAGAACACCGAAAATCGTAATTGGAAGTACAGCTCTTAAAACTACAAAACTTAGGATCTTGCACGCATTTTAGCCCGGTCAAACTTAACATGTTTTCCATTGCTGCTGGAAAACTACCAATGTGAAAAAAATGTTAAGGGTTAACACGTGACGCAGAGAGTTAGCATGTACACGTACACGCTACTCGTTAAGAGACAACCTGTTCAGTACAGTAGTCGCGACAAATACACGTTTAACATATTACATTCAACAGTATGAATTTAAAATTCGATGTTCAATGTTAAGTAGAGCAGAAATCGCGTTTTTCCGCCTCTAGAGGCCGCCAGACGAGGCGCATGATAGCCCCGTGGGCGGCGGCCGTGGGCGATGGGCGATGGGCGACGAGCGAGGGCGATAACGTCCGCGCGCAGATGGATGCGAGGGGGCGGGGTCTCACGCGAGAGGGGCGAGGCGCAAATTGAAACGGTGAGGGACTCATCCACGGGGCCCTAAATGGCGGGCGGAGGGTAGTTTGAATTCGCGAACAAAACTCGCGATCAGAGGCTTCCCTGGCGAGGAGAGTGTTTCTAGGATTAGAGTTTGGGCTTCAGGACGTTTGCCCTGAAGAAAGTCACGGTATTAGGATCGAAAAACGGACAGCATCTTGTAGGACTATACTCGTCCCGGGTAGCCAAGATTCCACTCACTTCCGCTACGGAGGCCTACATCCTTAAAAACTCTGATATCGACTGACCGCGTAAGATCCGATACGAGCACCAAAAGATAGACCGGAAAGTGATTACACCACGGATTGATTACCGAAAAGTGATTACATCATCTCGTAACTCAGGATAGTTTGGTCGAATTCAGTCACTGTCTGCAAGAGAATTCTAGTGGCCGGCTGCTCGGATAGGTAGTTTTCCGTGATTTCTCCGATCAACACCAGCCGAATGCCGGAGCAGAACCTTATCAGATTGGTTAAAAGACCGTGTGCTATATTTCTTCCCTAATCCAGGTTCTCTCCTCTCCCCTCATGCACACATACATACACGCACGCACCACACTACCACACATGTCGGGAGATCGGTCGTAAGCATAGAGCTTCCCGTCTGGAGCGGTGCCGTGGTGGCGGATACCTGGAGGAGGGAAAGCCCGCAAGCCACCGCGTAGGTCGGCGCCGCATCTCAGGTTCCAGCGGGGGAGGAATGCACGAAACACTCACGAAACTACCATACTTAACGCGCCCTATAACACAATACGTACTCACAGCGGCTGATGATTACTCGAAACGATGGTGAAACTAAATGAACTGCGAAAAAACACCACTTCAGAGAAATTCGAGAAAAAAATTTTCGGAAAATTTCAATTTTCTGATATCGTTCACATGCAAAATATCCATACTCTTGTGTGTATTTCTACTGCTTATGAACCAATGATCAGAATTTTGTTGTAGATAGCACTCCTTCAAAGTTGACAAAATCATATAAATATTCATTTTTCAATAAAGCAACATTTTGCAAGTGGAGTGAATGTTTTTTGGGGGGGAAGGAAAATCTCCGCGGAAACGAAAACTACCAACAACCTCTCATGAGCCGGTCGGGTGTCGAACCAGAGTTCCAGGCGCGCTGCCCGAAAAATGAGGAAGAAGGAATCCTAGAGAGAGAAGGCGCGAGTAACCCGCGCTCTGCTCTTGAGGGACTACTTCGGTGTTCGCGTGGAACTGATAAATGGCAAACAAAACGATCTGGCAGAGCGACCTATCTTTAGAACCCTCCTTCCCCTTCTCCGTTTGGCTCAGTTGTTCAATGAATATAAATTACCACATTGCTTGCGAATAACCTAAAACCTCTTTTGTCAACGAGCAAATAATCACAGTCAGTAGATTGTTCAAATATATTTATATATTTGTATATATTCACAGCAACTTTTTTCAGGCGTATTAAAAAATATTAGTCTAGCATATTTCTTCGTTCTTGACATTCAGATATTTTCGTTTTCGAATTACAATCCTCCCTCCTTTCACAATGTTACAAAATTCTTCCCGGTTTCCTCCGATTGCAACTTTCTAAATAGACTATGGCACTTGAAAAAACAATTACATATTAATTATTTTCTAGAAAGTATGCATTCGAGATTTTCCAAACAGTTTTATTCAATGTCGTTCGTAGAATAATAATTTTCTGCTTCGAACATCGCATGACGGAATGAAGTCTATAACAATTCTCATCGATGTTGACAACTTTACGTATGAATCTCGTGCTTAATGGTTGATAGTAAAACAGGACAAAAAATAGAGAAGAAAATTAATTTTAAAATACAATGAGATATTGCCCATGTTCCGGTAAGGTTATTCAGACAAGAAGATGAGATATTGCAAAACCTAAAATTGAATGTGACAGTCTAAAATTTCGTGCATCCAATAAACTATCAAAATATCGCATACATAACAAACGTAAAGTCAACACGAATAAAATTAAAAGGGTGAAATTATTAACATCCACAAACCGATATTCGACCAAGATGATTTTCCTTCTTTTGAGTGTGACGACTTCAATTCGATTTTCTGTACTTTGTTTTAGTATCCTACGTTATTTTATTTTCACTTCCTACGTATGCACTGCAGTGCACTCTTACCTTTTGCTAAAACATACTATTAACTCGTGACTGATAGATTACTAAATAGAATGAAATATTAATCGAGTTGAAATACTTATGTAATTTTTGTTATAACTTCCATTAGATTCATTTTGAATCCAAGATAATGGGATATTTTAGTCATCTAGTTCACCTGTTTCCCTCCCAATGTTCATCAAGAATCCAGCAGTTCTACATTCACGGTAAAGAGTGTCAATTTATACAACTTTCCACATCTCATTCTGATTATTTATCACATTACGTGTACATTTACGGCAACAGTACTATAAAGGATTTCTTCTTTAATGACATATTTGAAAGATATCAAGTTCTTAGAAAGTTTTACTCTAAAGCTAGGCAGAAGTGTAATTGGCCTTACTAGCAACATAACTTTTAAGGTTGAAAACAAAAGTTATATTTTAAACAACCGGGCTATTACAACTAATAGAGTGAATTACAATTATACAAACTTCATTTACTCTTTCTTTTCTGTAAGTTCAACTTTTCTCTACAATTTTACGCTGTAAATCAAAGAACTAATTAAATCAAATTGAACACTATAACAGATTTTATATAGAAGTTCTCCCTTAAAGAACAGCTGATAAAGACCACTGTAAACTGCTGCTGCATTAAATTCCTGACTAGATCATTAATTTTTTCTTTGAAGGAAACCTTTCCATGAAACGAAATGGTTTTCTGTAAACATTCTGTGCAGTAATGGAATAAATGTATTCATCAATGACCAGACGGAAAAACCGCCCATGTTGTAGCGTTCTCGAACATACACGCAATAGCTAGATCACTTGAAAATGAATACGCAGGTCAGGACAGGGGTATCTGATCCACTGTTTCCACCTATCCTATTTACCTATTCTTACAACGCATATGTGTGAATGATTAACTCTTCATTGTAGAGGGTGAATTCTGATTAATATGTTTTCATACGCCATGAAAGTGTTTTTCCTCTACGAGAAGAAAGACATTCCCAAAAAAGGATGGAATCATCGGAAGAACCAAAGTAAAGACTTGTCTTCGTTATTGTGAGTTGTACAAAGCCTATACGAAGGATGTTCCCGAATGCACAGTTTCCAATTCCTGGATCAATGTGACTAAAATTGTAAGCGATCTTCGCAGTCAACTATATATGTGTGTGTTCATTCTAACGTAAACGTACCTGTCTCATGACTGGAAACACGAGGTTCGAAAACATCCTTCCGGGGGTGCCCCCAAATCGCTGCTACAGTTGTTGCATACGGAGCAATTACAGCTTTGTGAGTGTGCTTTATTTTTGTTATGACATGTATATCGAAATAATTCGAAATTCTTGTGATTCAGTTTTGAAAATATCATTTTCAAAACTAGAATGCAAACAAGAGAGGTATATAATGACTTAATATAATTAAGCCAAGAGTGTATTTAACCTTATTGTATGTATATAAGAACAAAACTTATATTCTTGTGCAATGGACTGTCCTAATATTTTTCTTCTTTTGCGAAAGAAACCAAAATGTTATATCATATCATGCATCAACAGAAATGTCGTTATATATATGTATAAACACATAATATTTAACAATTTAAAAGACGGGTATTTGTAACTAGATTCTTGTATCATCATCACTAACATTGTAGCATCACCTAATCGTCACCTGATCATTAGGCGTATGGCCTGAACGAAAAATGTGTATTACGTATTTTCTTCATCGGTTCCTTACGTTCAGAGTTTAATTGGATTATATTTTTGGAAGATAGTTACATGACAGGATGTTTTGTCCGAAGTGTAAAATTTATATGAGGTAACTACTAAGGACTCTTAATGTCACTATTCGTGTGTGCTCGAAAGGAAATATCGGTCACAATACACAATTTACGGGTCTCTTCGTACGTAAAGAGAAAATATATACAAGCCAAGCATGGGCAATAATAGTCTGTATAAATTGCTGAACGTTTCCCCGCTGTCGAATGAATACAAATGGTATTAATTTTCTTATTTTCACTTCTTTGATTTTGTAAAAATTCAGAAAGGCTCTCGTTGGATTGCAGAAAAGGAATTCTGCAAATGGAATGATTATAAAAAACATCCTGCATGTCGCCAATGAGATATATTCGCTTAGATCTTCAGTTGGTTTTGTCAATCCGTTTTAAATGGCTAACGTTGTACATGTATTAAACTGTGTTTCTTTCATACTTAACACATCCCATGACTGTTCGTACCTTCTGAAATATCTCCCCACGTTGCATTGTTGATGTGGCATGTAAATATATTCTCTCTTTCGGCGTCTTCTACCTCTCTTCTTTCCCCCATTCCAAATATATCCCTTATTCAAGAGTTATAGTTAGTGGGGGGACGTTTCTGCAGGTATTACAAGACACTAACAAGATTAATTAAACACAAAGATTACACAAGATTAATTAAATTCAAACAAAGAATAGTTTGCATTGCAATAAAACTAATAAGAAGAAGATTACTTACTTACAAACTAATTTAAAGAATAATTATCTAACCATGTTGCAATGTATGCGTAAAGGCCCTAAAATAATGTATTTACGACCAAGACGAAGTGTATCGGATATTTTTCCGAGCTTTTTTCATAAGATATTTTTCCGAGCTTGAAAAGTCGCTTTGCACCGAGGTTCATACAAAAGTTTTTTGCACACTCACCTCTAAGTTACTGAGTTTGCAATTCGTAAGATGGTGTTGATAGTTTCGAATGGTTCCAATGCTACATCAACTGTTCAAAACACAAAAACAATAAAAAATTAACAGTTGAAAGGTCCATGATGTGCCATAACGGACTTGGTAATTAGAACATTTTAATGCGAATTTCTGTGATAAAGTACCTTTCCTAGTAGGCTTGTTAATTATTTCATTAGAACCGTTTTTTTATTCCAGTACATGAATTTTAAAAAGTTTTAATAATAATAATAATAATAACAATAATAATAATAATAATAATAATAATAACAATAATGCATTGCTTCATTTAGTTTTTGTTTTGCGATGGTATTGATGCTTACTTTTATGACAGGGCGAGATATTTCTCTGCTTAGGTTTTAAATGTGAAGCTTTTCTTACTACAAATGATCCCTACTATTCAACTTTAGAGGTGAGTGTTTACATTTATGTGCGAACATTGGCGTATATCTTTACGAATTAGTTACAATTCGCATTTAGTTTCTCCTACATCATTCTGAAATTTCTTGCCAACCATACACTACTTATATATCCCTAATTACAATTTACTAATTTTTTTCAAACATGGTATTACAAGATTCGTTTGCATATTTCTTCTTTTAAGATTAAGTAGAAAGCGTGTTCGAGATAGCAGAAAAAACATCTTTATCTAAAATGAGTTGTTTCATTAAAAATAAAACTATTTTAGCTGTATACATAATTATTGGACAAGTGAATGAAATGCTTAAATATAATTATTATTCTCATTCCAAAATACGTATTCATAAAATGTTTGCATAACATCTTAATATTACAAATAGTGCAAACACATTTTGCATACACATCACTACTTGTTTTTATTCACATTGCACTAACAACTCTTTAACACTTTTCCCTTTCAAAATACGCCACACAATATTGTTCTATCTAGTTACGACGATACTCTTGTGTAGGAGTACTAAATGCTTTCAGCAGCGTCCTTACAATGCAAATGCGTTAATACTCTGTAAGAACACATGGACATTAATGAATTCAAAATACCCAGAGTCTCAAGCGAAGAAATTTATTTATTTAGTCAAAAACAGTAAAAAAACTGTATGTGACGTATGGGGGAGAAAATCATCTGCACACGCTTTCTTGAGTTTCAGAATCCCTTCCCAACAATTTAACTATTAATAGTTGAAAGATGAATAATAATAATAATAATAATAATAATAATAATAATAATAATAACAAATTTTAAAAAGCGAGAGATTAACATTTCAAAAACTATATATTTTCGTTGCCAAATTATAGAATACTTATTTTTAACGGTAAAGAAACGAACAGACTTGATTTTTCTGTATTGTTAACAAAATAGAAACTCACCCTAAGCTCTACTACCACTACAAGCAAAAGGAAAGTTCAACAAAACGTGCGCATAGCGAAGCTACATTTACGTCCAGAAGCAAATCAAGGGGCCATCTCAGCATTTGCTCAATGTATCAGGGAAACTGGACAAAAACCCGATCGAGATGGGGATCATTGACCCGGTAGTACAATTATTTGTTACAGGCATATTGAGTCTTTTTTTAAATTATTCAATGCAAATGTAAACTAATTCTTATACTATATCTTGTTTTTGTTAAAGTAAACATTAACTTAATCAAATCTTAAGAAAACAATAACTTTATCAAAATAAATCAACAAAATTCTATTTCATTCTCCAGAGCGCTTAATGTATAATGATTCTAAACATTTTGAATGGATTTTGATTGCAATATAATAGTATATATTTTACTTTTGCTAAGCAATTTATTATAGAGTTGAAACATGCGAATGTGATTAAACAGATTTTTAAGACCCTTCAAAGCTAACAATCTGTTACTTATCTGTCGTCTTCTAGTATTCTCCGCAAAGTATCTTCCTAAAACATCAAAGCCGCAGCAGAGATCCAGTTGTTTGGGGAGGGAAAATTCTCGGAAGAGGGAAATAAATGCTATCAGAATGCGAATACATTTCAATATCTTCTTTACTATAAACTAATAAATAATGGTAGATCCTTCTGAGGTGGCTCAACGCATCAACTGCTGTCAATGCAGTTTCTCTGGCTGGGAGATTCTAGGGCTCGACTTCAGCCGTCTGGAAGAGTATTCTAGCAGCTGGCTGTTCGGATTGGAAGTTTTCTGTGGTTTCTCCCATCAACATCAGGTAAATGTCGGTGCAGTATTCTAACAAACGGGCCGTGGTCCGATCTTTCTTTCCTCTTCCTTGTCTTATACTCACTCCCTTACTTACACTTTCACTTACATGTCCTACACTACCACACATGTCGAGAGACCAATCGAGGGCTTTGATCTTATCTCGGTGAGGAGGTGCCCGCTGGTGGGAGAAACCTAAATGGAGAGAAAGCCCCAAGCCAAAGTATAGATCGGCACCGGATCTCACCAACTAGCGATGCATCAACTGATGTCACTGCAGCGCCTCTGACCGGGAGGTCCTAGGTTCGAGTCCTGACGGCGGCAGGATTTTCGACACTAGCTTTTCACCTAGGTCGAATGCAGTCGCTGTCTGGAGGAGAATTCTAGCGGCCGGCTGCTCTGATCGGTAGTTTTCCGTGGTTTCTCCGATCAACGCCAGGCGAATGCCGGAGCAGTACCCTAACAAACGGGCCACGGACCGCGCGCGATCTGTCCTTCCTCTTCCTTCTCCTATCCTCTCCCCTTACACATACACATACACACACACACTTACACTAACAAGCACTACATTTCACATATTCCGGAAGACCGGTCGCGAGCTTAGCGCTTGTCCCGACTGGGGCGGTGCCCCGCTGGTGGGAGAGTCCTGGTTAGGGGGAAACCCCACTAGCCGACGGTAGGTCGGCGCCGGATCTCGCCATCCAGCGGGCAAAGATCACCGCCATCTCCCGAGAAAAAAACATGCACCACACTCACGGGACTAATGACCAGAGCAGTTGACGCGACCGGAAACACGAAAAAATCAATCAATCAATCAAACCAACTAGCGAGAGAACAATACCTCCACCTCTCGTAATAAAAAGCATGCATTGCACTTAGGGTCAAATACCATAGTCGTTGACGCGCCTGGAACCACGAAATAATAACGGTGGGTGCTGCTTTTGCACTGTTTCGTCTATTCCATGTTTCTCTGCTTTTGAAACATCAGATACTACTCGCGCAACTTTTCTTGAACGATAGATTGAAGAAATGCGGGTGGAGTGGGGGTATTAGTTACAAAGTCGGCCACTAGAGTATTTACAGTAATGACAATCTCCGGAAAATCAAAGTCAAATCTTCTACGTGTGTGGCCAGGTCATCGCTCTGGGTAGGCAACAGCAGGGACAGTAGATAGGAATTTTAGGTGCCTCCCTTGAAGGTCCTGGAACTGCCTCAGCCATTTGTTTAGATAAGGGTAATAAAGCTGAACAGAAGTTCTCGACTATGAAAGCAACTAGCTCTGACTAGCTTCTGTTACGCGCCAACCAAGTTTTTGTGCTTGAAATGTTGTCATCAGTGCTCGTTGAGAGCTTTTGTCTTCAACTGTCTATTGCTCAAGGGAGGGGAAGCAAGGTCACTGTTCAAGAAAAGTTACGCGAGTAGTACTTTCGCACCAAAAGGGAAATAAGGTAAGAGCAAGTCGCCTACAAACATGCGCGCACCAACACACACGTACAAATTCTCAATTCCTGCAATTGTTTACATATAAAGGCTGTATGCTTCAGTCAGTATCTAGGCCTTCGACGAAGGAGCACCGCCTAAATTCAAAGGTATGTTTTGGAGGGCACTTCTGCATTCAGATTACTGCAAATTATAAATCTAATTATTACGTTCCAATGTGAAATTTGTAAGTTAATACACATGTACTTTATCTAAACACACTACATATTCGTAGCAATTAAAATCAAAATAGTAGTAAAATTCAAATTTTTCCTTCTCTCCAAAACACCACATGTCAACGTTCACAATCATCAATATCTTTTTATAGATATTCATTCACACAAGCCTATAAATATGACTGCTTGCTATTTTCATTACACGTACAAAAGAATGTTGGCGAACCTGATGGCAGGAGGAGATGAGTTTGGCCGGCCGCAGAGGCATGCGCACAGAGGAGGAGGGGAAGCAGGGTGGCTGTTCCTCCCCCCCAGAAAATTTTGAAAAGAGTTTCTGTCGCTCTACGTTTTTTTTTATGAAAATATTTTCAATTCTTAATTTCCGCATTTTTAACGTCGCAATTTGGGGGGGGTGGATTTTATTTACTTTCTAACGTAATACATGACAGTGTAAATAAAGTTTGATGGAAAAGGGGGCTCAGAAATGTAGTTATCCCCCCTTTTGCTTTAGGCTGCACACACCTGTCGTCGGCCGTCTCTAGCATTGCATTTTTAGTGTCAACAAAACTCACGGTTAGTTATTTACTTAGGTCGATTAGGCCGATAAACAGCAAATAAACAACTGGCAAACGGTTTAGTTTACCTTAATAAAATCTCATACCAATTTATGAATTTAGAAATGTGGTGCCAATTTTATGATTTCTTTTATAAATACATGGCCAGCTCCAAAAATGCAGTTGATTACAATAAAGAGAAGGAAGTTTACAATCATTCACGAAAAATGTACATAACAATACCATATGATGACGAAGTTAGAAAACATTTATTTTTAATTGTTTAATACCAATAAACAACATTTACACAACACACCTCAACATTTATAGTTATATTAATTGTACACTCAAGAATGACTTCGCCTCTGGTGTTTTTGATTGTGTCATCTGATATCCAACCGACGTTTTCTTAAAAAATAATTTATAAAATTTTTAAAAAATGCATATTACATTGAACCAATAATTTGAATTTCATCATGGAATATTTTGACAATTAGAAAGCGGAATTCACCTTATTGGACTGTAGCGAAATTACTATTATTAGTTACAAAATACATTATAATGTCGTGTAGCTGTAATAGGAACCAATTACCAAGGCAACATTACATCCTCATTAATGATGTTAAATTTTTGTATATGTTTTCAGAAACAAAAATTTTTCATATTATTTTCATGCCTTTCTTCCGATTTCTGGGTATTATGGTTCAATTGCTTCATTGGGTTCATATATTCTCGGTTTCCGAATCGTCTCTTTATCTTTCAATTCAGTTTTAAAATGTTCAGAGCACTGCAATTTTTTCACAGACATCAAGATTCTAGGTGGCTCTGGCGACGTGGCCAATTCTTTATTGGCACTTGTACATCGTGAAGTATTGCAATATGAAATTAAAATAAAAGAAAGGAAATGCTACATAGTATGAAATAAAAGTGTTACGACCTACGGGGGGGAAATGCTACATTACTCGATAGAAATTCCAACCTCGGCTGGAAATATCTCATTCGTAATGTAACATTTTCCGTCCCTTTGACGCAAATTACTATAACGAATATCGACTGTTAAGAATAGCGAAGAGAATATTACAAAAAGGAAAGAAAAGAAAAACTCTTAGAGACCAATCTTGTACGGACCGAGCTACATTCACTTTTAACTAGCCATCCCCTTCCCCTTGCACGTGTTTCAAAGTCAGAAGCGGTCTGGCATTCGATCAGTAAATCTCACCAGAGACGGAACTAAGAAGTGTGAAGTGTTGTTTTGCTTCTGGACATAAATGTAACTTCATTATCTGTGCACGTCTTCTAGAATTCAGTGGGGAATACAGTTATTCAAATTCTCGTTTCCATGTCGCGGCAGGAAGTATTTTTCCGAAGGACAACACATATAAGAGCCCAAAATTTATTGCTTATTTATCCTTGAAAATAGATTTTATTACATGGGAGCTTTTTTTCAATTCAAGTAGTATATGACTTAGTGTAGGGATCACACAATTTTGAGAATGGGCACACAATTCACTTCTCCCCATAGCAGGACATAAGCAGTTTTAACTGTTTTTTGACGTAAAATAAATAAAAAAATAAGTGTTAGGTAATCCATTGATTTGGAACAGACACGCAACATCCGCCACCGCTCCCAGCGTCCACTGCCGTTTCGTCGTCCTCTTCTGCGTCCTGCCTGCGACGGGTAAGCATAGCCTTTCATTGTCAGCGAGTCTTCAAGAGCGTTCTGATCAGCACACACGATAGCTTCACCAGTGCAAACCAACACCCTAACTTACGTGTCTCCCAAACGTTTTTCTCCGTGAAACGCTTTTTTCGTTTTAATGAATATACCCGAACTCTGTCACCGCAAATGCATAACATTTTTGTAAAACTTCAAAAACAAAGTAAAGGTATTTTAAATGTTGTAACTGTTCACTTAATGAAAAGAATTTAATTACAGTGTCTACGAGTTCTGATTTTTAATCTAATAATTTTTAAACTAAATTAAATTAATAATTTTAAATGCTAGTGACACAATGTAATATTCAGTTAAAATCAGTTATCAAACAAATTTCATAGTCTTACAGAGATGTCAAACGATGATGTCAGTATGCCAAAAAGCGAAATTTAAAGGTAGAAACCGTCATCCTTTCCTAATCGACCGTTGAGAACGTCTACTGTTTTGGGATGTTCTATTCATATCCGCACAGATTAATTAATACTGCAATTTGAACCCCTCCCAAACCAGGATGTAATTTAAAGAAGGTAGCCTGCACGTAGAATTATCACGAAGAGTAAGTAATTCCTAGGATTTAATTTGAGAGCATATTGATTTCCACTATCCACATGAATATGGGTTTCCGAATGCGTAACTATCTGCGTATTGCGGTAAGTACAGACCCAATACGTATGAATATGTTAGCTATTCAAGATTAATAACCTGCTCTGAAGTGCAATAATAACAGTAAACCCGTTACAAACAAGCTGGTATTATGTACACATCCCAGCCATAGCATTAGATGAAGTTTAAGCTGCCGTAACTGACATCTTCCCACTTCCCATACTTCCGCAAATGCATCGACAAAAACCTGTGGATAGGCCGCGTGCACCTTACTGTTTCAGAAGGTCACATTCAATAAAAACTAGTGTTCTAAAAACAGCACATGCTTTCTCGCATTATTTCTGAATTTGTAAATTTTCGAAAAATGAAATATTTCAACGAAAATGACATTCTTTTAAGCGTTTCTTTTTTTATCCGTGGAAAAAGTTTCAAGAAAAAATTTGGAGCGGTTTTTGAGAAAATATTTTCTAATTTGCATCAACTTCAAGCAGAAATTGTCCGAAAACTAATCCTTTTTTCAAAAAAATATACATGACTTTTTTAAAGATATATTTTTTAGAATAGATTTTGTTTAAGACAAAAATCTCCGTCTTTAAATGTGTAGTTTTCGAATGATAACTTTTTGTAATTGTCGAAAAAAACTATTCAAGTTTTGAAAAATTGTACTTGAACATACTTTAAGATATGCCTTTAAAGAACAGAATTCATTACGGAAAAAATCTCAATCTTCAATATTGTAGTTGTATGAAGGCGCCGAAGAAAACTTGAACATAATTTTCGAAAAACAGGGATTTCAACGAAAATGTGACAACAATGTGTTCTTTAAAGTATCTTTTACACTATCCGAGGACAATGTCAATAAAGTACATCCAAAAACTTTTTTCAAACTCGCGGGGATGAGAGTTCCTTTAAATCAATCAGGGAATATCAATTTTGGAGATAATTGACTGAAGGGTTATGGCCCTTTGACCACAGACGGGCATTTTGCCGTCAATCGATTTTTCGGTTTCAAGCACCCACAAAACATGTATTCTGACTACATAACTTGTTGGAGTAATTTACTATATATATGAACTAGATTTTTCCACTTTTTCGTTACTAGGGCCTGGCAATAAGAGTTTTCCGTAGTTAATTTGCCGAAAGAGTTTTTTCTTAAATAAAATCTGTTCTATAAGTTAGATCTTTAAATGTCATTCACAAGTTTTTGAAAAACGAGTCGTTTTCGAGTTATTTCTGCTTGAAGTTAACGTAATTTATCCAAAAAAACATTTTCTCAAAAAAGTTCCAATTTTTTTCTTCAATTTTTTTTTCATTGATAGAACAAGGAACGCTTAAATGAATGGTAAAGGTCGCTTGTTCTTTGAACTGTCTGAATTTTCGAACATTGCAAGTTTAGAAATATTGCGAAAAAGTATGTGCTGTTGAGCAACTCTTGTTCATACATGTCTGTTGCAATATATTAGATCTTTAAGTAGGGTAATGTACAATTTTTTGAAAAGAGTATTTTTTCTTAATTTTTACTATCTCGCACTTACTTCGTAAGAAGAGAAAGTTATGTAATCGTGAGTCGGAAAACGGCGAATTTTCGGCAAAAAATCTCTTATTTCCAGACTCTGTTCACGAAAAAGTGGATAAATTATGTTGCTACATGTAGTAAATTACTTCCTCTTACACGCGGTGTAGCCAGAATCTACGTTTGTGGACCGTTGGTACCGAAAAATCGATTGACGGCAAAATATGTCTGTCCGTGGTCAACGCTAGCGCCTAAACCGTTCAACCGATTTTCTCCAAAATTGATATTTTCCTCGATCGGTTTAAATAAACTCTAGACCCTTTATGTTTGAAACATATTTTGTTTTTGCGCTACTTTATATGAAGCCTCGACAACACTTTCAAAATTTTCTAAGAAATGCCTCCACATTTTGTATTGAACTTTTTTCTCTGATGTCGTAAAAAAATACTCAAAGAGTTTGGTGCCAGTCTCATTTTCTTTGAAATCCCTGATTTTTTCGAAAAAAATTTCGGCGTCTTCCTACAATTACAATATTGAAATTGAGTGAGATATTTAGAAAGACTTTTCGTGAATTAAATCTGTTTTTAAAGACATCTTGAAATAAATTTGTGTTCAATTTTTCGGAAACATGAGAAGTTTTCGCGTGATTTCGCTTATTGACCTTATTCAAAACCTACTTTTAAGAAACAGATTCTATTAAGAGAAAAAATCTCTTTCTTCATAATTGTAGTTGAAGGAAGATGCGAAAAGGACACAAAAAATTGAATTTTTGCAATTTTTGACGAATTAGAATTTTCAACGAACATTAGACCTGCACCATTCTCTTAAACGTCTTCCACACTATCCAGCAATCGTTTGAGCTAACACTTCGCGTTCACGTCAGGATTAAGATATAATAGTTGTGTTCCAAAGATTGAGATGGTTGCAGGTGGTGAGGAGGTACACTTAGCTCTATCCGACTTTTATTAAAACCTCTGCAATTTTCAAACTTGCAAAATTCAAATATTTTTCGAACCTGTCCTTCATCTCCAGTATTAAAGCTAGACATTTCTTTCTCGGTGCAATTTATCTCTCATTTTAATATCTGCATGTACATTTTGTGTATGAGTAATTGAGTAATTTTGACGTAAATAGTTACATTTTCCAAAAATATATAAACAATAATTTTAGAGTGGGGGCATCCCTAACTATTCATGGGGCAGAACACAGGAAGGCAATATATTCAATCTACTTTCCGGAAAAGTGAAAAGCTGACACCATCAGCACGTTTAGTATTCTTTACAATATATAAATTATACAAATTCATTACATTAAGATGAGGAAAAGTTTCAGTAAGGTGTGCATTTCCACTAGATTTTGTTGAAATTCATGTTTTATTAGGTTTTAAGATAAGTTTTTATTCGTCTCTTTTCACTACGTTTGCAAATGAGTTTCAACATTACCGTTGTCTCCGCAGCGACTCGACCGGGAGGTTCTAGGGTTAGAGTTTCGACGGTGGATTTTCGATTTTAGCTAGATAGCTATGTCGAATTTTGCTTCTGACTGGTGGAGAATTCTAGCTACTTTTTCATGTAACTTTTCATACCCAAAAATGAATGATGATTAATTTTTTTTTACATGAAAATTACCGGAGTCCCTCCGCCAAGCTAGAAAACATTTCACAAATAATAATTTGTTCATTTCCAAAACAACCAGGAACGCTTGAAGAGAAATAATTCCCGATCGCCTACAAGTACAACAGACTTGAATTGTAAATATATCAATTAACATTAAAAATGCTTTGTATGTTATGCTCCGTAAGTTGAAAGAAAAATATGAAAAATGGGACCTAAAGATTATTATGTGTAAAACTGAGTATCTGAAAGTGGGAGATGTCGAGCTGGAAGATACAGAGCTAGGGACTAAAAAAAATTAAAGGTTGTACAACTTTTAAATATTTAGGGGTCACTTTATCATCTAATGGTAAAAGCAGTGATGACATTAATAATAGCTTGGTAGCTGATAGCTCAGTGCATCAACTGATGTCGCAACGCCTCGGTTCGAGAGGAATCCTGACGGCGGCAGGATTTTCGACACTAGCTTTTCAGCTAAAGGTCGAATTCAGTCGCTGTCTGGAGGAGGAATTCTAGCGGCCGGCTGCTCTGATCGGTAGTTTTCCGTGGTTTCTCCGATCAACACCAGGCGAATGCCGGAGCAGTACCCTACCAAACGGGCCACGGACCGCGCGCGATCTGTCCTTCCTCTTCCTTGTCCTATCCTCTCCCTTACACACTTACACTAACATGCACTACACTACCACATATTCCGGGAGACCGGTCGGGAGCTTAGAGCTTGTCCCGGCTGGGGCGGTGCCCCGCTGGTGGGAGAGTCTTGGTTAGGAGGAAACCCCACTAGCCGACGGTAGGTCGGCGCTAGATCTCGCCATCCAGCGAGGGAGAGGGTCACCGCCATCTCCGTGAAAAAACATGCACTACACTAACGGGACTAATGACCAAAGTAGTTGACGCGCCCGGAAACTTTGAAAAAATCAATCCAAAAAAAACATTAATAATAAAATTGGACAAGGTAAAAGAGCGATACGGCAACTAAACCCCATTCTGTGGAACGATAAAATAACAAAAAGAACAAAGCATATTATTTACTCCTCAGTGGTTTAAGTATCACTACCTATGGTGCAGAAGTGTGGGGACTGGATAAAAAGGACGAGACAGACTTCTTGCACTTGAAATGGATTTTTGGAGAAGCAGTGGCACTTTCAAACTGGAACACGTACGGAATGAGAAAATAAGGGAATTTCACAATGCAAACATAAGCATAAGCATGGCGTTAACATAAAAGTTAGGACTACGTCTACAAGAGAGGACTCATTCACAGTGCGTTTTGCATAAGCATAACACGTAAGACGTTAATTTAAGAGCTTTCAAGCTTCTGTGCTTATGCTTATGCCAGAGGGAATGAGCCAATCACATAAGGAATGAGCCAATACAGTTCGTTAACTCAAAATCAGTATCGAAATCGGTAGGCGAACTATTCAGTGTCGATTCGTGTGCTGCGTCTCATAGCCAATAGAAACTCTTATTTTGCCTGTGTTTATGTTCGACATTCCTTTGGAATACACCAACTCTTAAGCATGTTAATGTCTATGTCTACGTGGTATGCTTATGTTTGAGATTGCATTGTGAATGGGCCTTTATGGGCGTAAAAAGAAATATTATCAAACAAAGGCCCCCAGGCCAGAAGCCTCATCTGGTATGGTCATCTAAAAAGAATGGAGGAGTTTAGATGGCCTAAATTTTTATGGAAATGGATTCATCCCGAGACTAGAAAGCGGCGGCGACCACCGAGAAGCTGGGCCCAAGGTAAACAAGACGCGATGGCTGCCAGAGAACTACAGGAGGGAGATTGGAAAGATAGAGGAAAATGGAGATCGGGAAGCGAGATGCGGCGTCAGCCGTCAACAACTCGCTGTGTGTGTTGTTGTTGTTCACTATCATATCTGCTTTCTAGGTGTCGTTAATAAGGGATGTTACTTGATCGTTTAATGTAGCCCAGGTTCTTAGACGAAGTCTCCATTGCGTCACCCGCAGCCCAATGCTCAGTTGCGAGCTCCGCTGCGCGCCGCCGCAATGCAGAGCGAGTACGTGGGCTAGGAATACGCGTATAGAATACCTCATGGGCGACTGTGATTACTAGGGAACGGACTTTATTGTAATAAAAAAGCAAAATTATTACATATATATGGCATATTTTTCAAAAATATGTAAAAAAAACAGGAAATATGTGAAATAAATATTCGTTATAATGTTTACAATTCCATTCTTCAAGCGTTTTTCGAGCAGAGTACATTGCCGATCAGAGCTTTACATGGATTCAGAGAGGCTGAATGAAAGTTTTACATCTACAGAAGCAATTATTCGCTAGTTTCATCCGAAACATATAATACTTTCGTATTATATACAATGTTGTTTACGAGGAGCCGGAGCTCACGTGAACAGTACCGTGTAGTCTGTGATAGAAGGGGGGATATAGGGAGCGTACTCCCACCCCAACTCCAGAAAAGGGATAAGACAATGATCTGAATTTTTTTATCGAGTTACGCATGGGGTCTATGAAACACGAGTAAGCAGTGGTTGAAGTTCCTTCTGCTTCACATACTACATCCGCTCATCGTTGATCCTGACTACGCTGTTTCCAAGAAGCAGATGGGGGCGGGGGAAGATAAGTTTGCCATTAATAACGATTGCCCGGCGTTAATACAAGCGCATTACGTATTTCAGTAACTAAGTTAGTTTTCAAGTAACATATATTTCGAACATCACAAGCAAAATGTTCAATTCCGATTCAATAAATATATTAAAATGTAACGAAATATGTAGCTATAGATAAAATATGTAAAAATATGTAATGATACCCAAACATGTAAAAATATGTAAAATAAAAATGGTTTCAATTCATTCAGAATGTCGTGTTAAGTGTAAAAAAATATTAGTGAATGCAGGTATCTTGTCGCTGTAAAAATATGTATTTACGTAAATCCGTTCCTAGTGATTACAAGAGCCCGGAAGTTCAGGCATTTATTTTACCTAAAATAGGTAGGCAAAGAGGATTTATTTTTTACTAAAAGAGGCATTCAGAAAAATTGTAAAAATTGTAAAGAAGATGAATAATTAAAATGATTCACATTTTTATTCCAACCCTAAACTTTACATTTGCACTTGCGTGGAAGGAAACTATTTTACTTCCTCGCTATATCTTACGCAGTAGAGAGAAAGTTATGTAATGCGCGAAAAAACTGTGCATTTTCGGCAGAAAAAAAATCTTATTAATGGGGCCTTGATAACGAAAAAGTCGATAAATCCAGTTGGTAAATTTGTAAAAAAAAAATCTCTAACACAAAGTGTAGCCAGAATCCATGTTTTGTGGGTCACTGGTACCGAAAAATCGATTGACGGCAAAACGTCTGTCCGTCTGTGAACAACGCTAGCGGCTAAACGTTCAGCCGATTTTCTGCAAATTGATATTCTCTTATCGATCTGACTGATGTCTTGGCCTCTTGAATTTGAAACTGATATTTTAATTTTGGGGAATACTTTACATGAAGCCCCTGGGATATTCTCAAAATTTTCAAAAAAAAGGCTTGTTTTCGATTAAATTTTGTTGTTGGATAGTGTGAATGACTTTTAAGAGAATGGTGCAGATCTCGTTATCCTTGAAAACCCTAATTTGTCGAAAATTGAAAAAAATTCAAAGTTTTTTCGGCATCTTTCTCCAACTTCAGTTATGAAGATAAAGATTTTTCTCATTAATGAAATCTGAACCTAAAAAATTGATTTTGAAATAAAATCAAGTACAATTTTTCGAGAGAGACACTGACACGTCACCGTGGGTGTTCTGAGTGTAGTTCTGTTTGCTTTATCTTAATAATGCACGATTTGAATAATTCAACAAATTTATTTTATGATAATTAAGATATAATCTTCGGCATAACTATTTGAGAATTATCTCATCGAAAATTTCTATCTTGAGACAGCACTCTATCCTCATTATTTTTTGTTATGCTGCTGGGTTCATTTCATTACACATTCGTGTCATCGTTCACGCAAACGAATAAATTATCATTATCTACAAAACAGAAATTAACGAGAGCGGTTCTACAAATTATAATTCGTATTCAATTCCAAAAAATGTTAAGTACATTTTCTATATTTTCATTCTTTGTATTCTTTCTTTCTCTCTCTCTCTCTCTCTCTCTCTCTCTCTCTCTCTCTCTCTCTCTCTCTCTCTCTCTCTCTCTCTCTCTCTTCCTCTTTCTCTCTCTCTTCCTCTTTCTCTCTTACGTAAAATTTTAGCTTTTTTACTGACGTGAGACAAACAAACTCAGAGATTGGAGCTCAATATCTTGTGCTGCAAAGTAGTGTTATTTATTTATTTAACTTCAAAACAGTTAAAATTATGTGACATGCTTCGGGGAGAATTGTATTATGTGCACGTTTTCTTATTCTGAGATCCCTACTCTAAACCATTTGAATTCTGAATAAAGAAAGAAATGAGTGGTTTTGGTAAGAGTTATTAAGAAAATATTCGGTCCGATGTAAAATAATTTGTAGATTTGGGCTCTTATCCCTCATCATGTCCTTCGTGAAGGAATATATTTCCTTCCGCGACAACATGGAATATCCTGTTGTCAAATTGAAGTGTCATGGCCATTAGTTTAGGATGGCAAAGGCTGAACCTGAATCTAACGCCAGAATTGCTGCCACTCCCCCTCTCCCCATTTTTTTTAATCGCGAAAAAAAACTTAAAATTGTAAATTTCACGGTGGTTCTTCGCGATTTAAAAAAAAAGTGCAAGGTGGTGGTTTTTCGCAATTAAAAAAAACTGGACAGTGGTGCATTTATGGTTTCAGATTCTGATTCAACGCGTCGACATACAAGAGAAACCTGTGTCAAGTCTTTGGACTTGACAACTTTTTTTGAGTGTGCCTGTATAATTTGAATACCGTATGTATTTCCCACTGAACTCCAGAAGACTGGCACAGATAGTGAAGTTACATTTATGTCCAGAAGCAAATAAGGGGCCATCTCAGCATTCGTTCAAAGGATCAGGTTTTTTTTTGTTTTTTTTTTCTTTTTTTTTTCAAGATAAAGTATTATTTCGGAGCTACAATAACATTGTGTAACAGAGTATCTCGATATTCGCAATTCTAACTACCCGCTTGTGGCCAATAGAGTCGATTTATCGATATGAAGTTCATAATAGAACTTCGATAGTTCGATGTGGGCAATTGCTTTCTGTCACCTGTGGTGCCGAAGAAGCAGCGTAATTTGTCCACGTTGTTTTTAAAGGAAAGCGTAAGGCGAATATATCTAAAGAATAACCACAAGATATTTGCTTCTCCGATTCTTGTATTCCTGCTTTTCTCCGAGTGTAAAGATGGCGAATCCAAAATACGCAGATCTTCCTGGCATTGTGTGTACCAGCTGAGTAATTTAATTCGAGATAATTTTCATTTGAATTGCTTGTGCGACAATATATAATGTTCTGTTTTTAATAGGCGTACGATCAGCCTGATGTATATGAAACAGAAGATCTTCCGGAAGCCGATCAAAACGCAGATTTTTATGAGGTTCGGTTGTCAGACTTTCTTGACATTAGTGCGATGGGTTGTTAATATATTATGAATATATTTGTGATGTTGCAGTGAGCATGATTGTTTACCATGTACGGTTTATGATTAAATTTCTTAAGTATTTTGGATTTCTTGATAATTTTGATTCCAGGAAGAAACCGATTCCATTGAACGTCTACATATTAGTGCAAATGAAGCATTTGGGAGATTTAAAGGGAAATCTTTAAATGCAGCCAGTGTGGATTTCTCTGACCGTATTACAAAATCAAGGCGTTCTGGCTATGAAGTGCTGTAAGTATGCATATTTTAATAGTATTATGTAGTAGGCGTAAACCTCTGAATGTTGTGTTACATTTCAGAAACTGGGAAATAGTTGGCGAAGGGGAGAAAGAAACACCTTTACAAAAGTATCAAAGATTGCAGATAGAAATTAAAGAGTTAGCTGAAGAAGTCAATCAGTTGAAGGTAGGTGGTGTGTTGTATTTCATTTCACTTGAAAAAGAGGAATTGGTGTACCTAGTCATTTATTACATTAAATTACAAGTGATAGCTAAAATAAATGAGAAAACATTTATAGTGTCATAACTATGTAAACTTCTAGTAAAAAAAAAAACCAACAGTGAGGTTTTTTTTGAGATTTAAATATGTGGGCTGTGCATCTTCCTTTGGTTTCAAATTGCTTAGAAGTGCAGTGTAGAAACATAAAAGATCAGGTCACCTTTGTACAGATTGGCCTGGACTGTGTGCCAAGGGGAAGGCATGTTGAACAATGCTTCAGAAAGTGTGTTGATTTAACTCCAATAGTTGGAAGAACGTCATTAATTTGGTCTTTCGAAATTGAAGTAAATGTTATTGTAAAGAAGGGTGAGACATCCATCTTAGTCTCATGAGAGGTAGTGTAATGGAGAGAGATGCAAGAAAGAGCATCAGTGATCCGTTGGTCAAAGTTTAAGATTTTTGTGATGTCATTAGGCTGCTACTTCTCCTTAATCTGCCATTTTAAAAGGAAAAAAAAAGTAGTAATTTAAATTTTTTTTGTATTTCTTACTATCATATTCATTGTCTAGAAGTTGGAAGTAAAAAGACTTCTCCAAACATTCCTTCCTGACCCCTTCTTCACAAAAACAGTGCATTCAGTGTTCTGTTCTTTACTCTAGAAAGTGTGTTGAAATAAGGCAAGGACTATTCATCTTATATCCAGCTAGAAATTAATAATGATAGATTAAAATTATGTTATATTCTTTAAAAGGCTTAGGTTTAAACGTGAGATTTTAACATCCTAGACTTTTCTAAAAGGTAATATATATTATTATCTGAGAGATATTATAAAAAATGAAGAATTGGAGTGCTGTTCTAGTGGCTGGAAAAGTAATATTTTTTGGTAAATATTTTTAGTGGGTATATTATATCAGTAAGTGAAATGCCATCCAAATTCAAAATCCTGTGTGTAAAATAGCAGGACTATGTAGCAAAATTTGGAATTTCTTTAAAATGTTCATTCAGTATAAAAACATACTAATATCAATGAAGCAGCATTTTCTAAATGATTACATTACACAAATCTCTTGAATGTAAAAATCACTGTGGCAATAGAATTAAAATTTCTAACAAATACACTGCCTTTGATGGGGAGGTCCTACCGTTTGAGTATGTCACAATGGCAGGGTTTTCGACACATAACTAGATAGGTCAAGTTCAGCGACTACACACACCACACACACAGAATTCTAGCAGCTGGCTGCTCTGATCGTTAGTTTTCCATGGTTTCTCCAATCACCATGGAAAATTACTCTGGCAAATTACGGAGCAGTACCCTAACAAATGGGCTATGGGTGGCACATGATCTTCCTCTTCCTTGTCCTATCCTCAACCCTTCCACATACACTCACTGACATGCACTACACTACCTCGCATGTTGGGAGACCAGTCAGGAGCTTAGAGCTTGTCCTGACATGTAGGTTGATGACGGATCTCATCATCATGGAGAAGACCATGTCCTAGAATAAAACGTGCTCTACACTTCTATTAATTTAGTCAAAAAAAGTCAAAAACTGTATGTGACGTATGGGGGAGAAAATCATCTGTGCACGCTTTCTTGAGTTTCAGAATCCCTTCCCAACAATTTAACTATTAATTGTTGAAAGATGAAAAATAATAGTAATAATAATAATAATAATAATAAATTTAAAAAAGCGAGAGATTAACATGTCAAAAACTAGATAGTTTCGTTGCCGAATTATAGAAAACTTATTTTTAACGGTAAAGGAACGAACTGTGCTGCACTTACGGGACTAATGACCTTAGCCGTTGATGCACTCAGACTAATCTGTCAATCAATCTAACAAATATGCAAAGACATGTCTGTGATTACTGTGACAGAAATCATAGTGTGTTCAGAAAGCTAACTTGTAAGAAAATTGTATTCCTTTTAATTATGTTTGTTTAAATTGTTATATTAAAATTGTCTCAATTCTTGAGCAGTTTTTGCATTTAGCCCTGGGTCTAAGCAATCAAGGCTGGACAGTAGACTTAGTAAAAAAAATGTGCCTGTACCCCCATGAGATCTACTTATCAACATGTATTCCAATCATTTGAATGTCCCTTATTCAGACTGAGTGGAATAATGCTGCACTTAATGGCATAATCATTACAATAGGAGTCACCGAAGAGCATCACATATGAGGAGAATATATCAAACTGAATTATGATTTCAGCTTCAAATTTTATTTATTTTAATTCATTTCTCCATTATTCTTATTAGAAATAAAAATGTGTGATGCTGAAATCACAGTTCATTTTCAAATACTTTTGTGCTTTTTTTCTTCTTAAATGTGATCCTCTTTAGGAATCCCTAGTGTCTTGCCTAGTGTTGTTGCCTTCTCCTCTCAACATTAAAGAGCGGCTATTCAAGTTGATGTCTTGTCATCCTTTGTTTGATTCACATTATCTATCTATAAATTGCCTAAAAGTTTTTGTGTTGTCCTATTAATAATTTTATTCTGGAAAAAAATAGATCCCTTCTTCCTTTCTATCTCTGCATTGATCCTTTATTTTGTATTTTATTTAATCTTGGTTCAACACATAAGAGGTATTATTTGTCATCCAAATCTCATTTCTCACCTTGTAAACACAATTAGGTATGAGGAATATTTTCAAAACTTAACAGTCTACTTAGTTTCAAAAGAGCAGCTATTTTTTTTTGCAAAACTTCATTAAATATTTGCAAGCAAAATAAAAACCAAGAGTTAAAAATGTCTTGTAAAGTGTTGTAAACATCACAGTTTGTGCCATTAGTAAATTCAAAATGTTTGGAGTTTCTGGCTTCATGTTGTGATGTATATTGTTTACACTAAGTTTATGTGCAAATAACCCTTCTTAATCAACCAATGTAATGGGATTGAATCACTCCAAACATGCTAGTTAGAAGAGCTAGGAGAAGTTAGTTTTGATTCATTTTTCTTGGATGTTGTCATCCTACTTTGACAGTTCCTTATGAGGTGGCACTTGCCCAGAAATAGTTCAATCTCATCTATTCTTTCTCATCCTCCAGTCATTCCCATTGTCATCGTTTATTATTTCATCACTTAACAAAACTGAGACCTTTTAAATCCTGCTGAGCATCTAATTTTTGCCTCCAGTTTCATGTCACCAGGTTGTTGGTGTGTGGCCGATGTTGGATTGTTGCAGGAAACGGGAGTCCCAGTGGGAGGAGAGCAGCCCCCACCTGCTCAGCTGGCTCAGCTGGTGGAAGCTGCCCAGCGACAATTGGCAGAAGTGCACCTGGAAGAAGCATTAGGTTCAGAGCTACTGGCCGACTTGAAGGACCCAGAAGGGGCCCGTGTCATGTGCGTTTCCATAATTCACTTTTAAATATTGAAGGTTATCTTGTTTGGGATTCTGAAAGTGCTCTTATCCAAATATTGTTGCTCTACAAGTGAAAATTACTAAGTCTATTTGTGATATTGTGTGTAATTGACATTGCTGAATCCCATTTATTTATTTTGAATACAGAAATTATAAGTTTTCTAATGCTGCAGAAAATCTATTTCAAGACTTCAATGGCAGTTGAAGATTTAGGGTCCCCTGATACCAAAAGTGTTTGGGTGTTTTTCCTTCAAAATGTCCCTCTGTTAATCTGTGAACGACACTAGCACTTATCTATTTGTAAAGTTGTTTCCAAAATTAATATTCCCCAACCAATCTGTCCTAAGTCAAAATTCTGCAATTCTGAAAAGAGGTCCAAATTTTGGGAATATTTCACATGACTTCAAATTCGCTTTTTAAATTTCCCTTTAAGAATAGTGTGAAACATATGAATAAAGATGGTGAAGGTCCAATTTTCACTGTAAACTCAAATTTTCATAAATTGCAAAATTTTGATATTTTTTAGACATATCTAGTACAGCTATGTTATTCAAGATGGTGATTTTTTTTCTAAAAAAAAATTCACTAAATTAATTCTTTAATTAATGTCATTTTTTGTTTTTTTAATTATTGGTAGTTTTCTCATAATTTTTAGTGAAATTTGGGAATAATAAAAAAAGGATTTTCTCAAAAAGTCTCCAAATTTTTTCTTAGAACTTTTTATATGGATAGTGCTAAATGCACCAAGAAATATTATAAATGCCATTTTGATGTTTCAAAAATTACACTTTTGAAATGTCGTTCACATCGTTAATATTTATTCTACAGGTGTTCTTTATACATTATTGGGTTTGCATGTACAAGTGATTTAAATTATTTCTAATGATGTTTCTCAAAATCTCAAAAGTTTTCTGTGAAAATGAGCTCAAAATTGTGTGGTTTAAGAAACATTCAAACATTTTCTCAAAACTAACTCTAAAATTTCAATGAAAATTTGCATATGGAACCAGATTTTACCCTTCCATAATATGTCTGAAGCCATTTTTCAATTCTATGATTAGGGCACCAAAAAATAGAGAAAATGTGAAAAAATATAATTTAGGCACCAATGGGTATCAGCTGGTAAGAGGGTGGGGCAACACTGGAAAGCTAGCCCATTCTAAAAAGATTAGAACACTTAACTAGTATGAGATTGTCTTTTCCAGTCTGTAGCAACACTGGTTTTGATTTGAACACTGCTTTTGATCTTGTGAATTTCACTTGTACACTGCCTATAGCCTGTTTCACATAATCTCCAATACTCAACAATTTCTTTAATGGTTCTAAATACTGCACTATTAGTGTATTGTTAAAAGAGGAAATAAACAAAATTTCTTTACCAGTGATTATTTTTTCAGCTTTTCATTGAATTTTTTTTTTCTCCATTTGATGGAGTTTCCATTAAAGAAAAAGATCCACTTCGAAACAATATTAGGGACAAAAGTAAATACTATCTTGGAGAGATGTATCATTTGTATCTTCACTATAGAGCAGAGTGCATTCCTAGAAACTGATCTAATGAAAAGAATTGAAAAATATTCCATTCAGTTCAAAATGTATAGAATGTTCAATACAGAAACGAGATTCCTTTATGTATGTATTATTCCTATATATGTATGCAGTGTTTCAAATTTGTGTTTAAGAATATCATGAAAACTACCATTGATAAATGTGGAGCCAAAAGCATAAACTATGTTTAAAAAACTAGCCAAGGGTGCACTCCAGGAATGTTAAAAATGTAAGTGGATTTACAGGCGACTTCTGACGGAGTTAGAAAGTTTACGGCAAGGACCCACTGACATCAAAGCAAAAGGGGATGCTCCATCCGGTCGACCTGCTGCAGGAGTTGTGTCTTATGAACTCCAGTTCCGACCCGAACAGTCTGAACTGTCACGGAGTAGTCGATTGGCGCAGTTGGAACAGAGGTTGCATTTTGCAGAAAGCGCTCTTGGTGCTACTCCAGAACGTTTGGTATGTACACATTGCTCAAATAGAAAAATGTCATTAAGTTTAAATTTTCTTGAAGTAAACATTGAGAATCGTATACTAAGTTAGATAATGTAATATTATTGCTCAGCATTTGTATTCTTCAGCATTGTAATATTTAGTAAAGATTAAATAGTAATGTGAAGAAAATTATAATACAGTAAACCCTTGTTTGCACGAACTCGCTTAACACAAATTTCGCTGTAACATGAACAGAACTTCGGTCCCAAACACGGATTACAGTAATGCAGACATTTATAATACTCAGATAACACAAACTCTTGATTACTTTGGTCCCTTGGAATATGTGTTAATGAGGGTTTACTGTATTAGATTCATATTGGAGTTGCCAGTATTTTCTTATATAATTGGTAAATATCAGTGGGTGTGTGTATTAATTGAATAATTTATACATCCATGATTTTCATACAGTGTGCAACATGCTATGAGATTTATGATTTACTTCATTGTAAAAAAAGTATGACTTGCAAATTTTGTATGAGAAGTATAACTGGATTAAGTAATGATTATATTTTAAGCTTCATTCTTAATTGCTTATTTGAATAGATAATTCAATTTTTTAAGCCATGGTATTATAAATTATTTTATTTTAAAACAATTGTTCTGATATCTGAAGAGTTATGTGGTGATATTTGTGGACTACAAACCTTAGTTGGAGAAGACTTGTTGTTATGCCCTTAATTTCACTAATTAAAGTGGGGTAAATTCAGTTCAGAAATCTACTACATCAAACTTTCATTTCTTTCTACAAATATGTAATGGCTCATCAATTGTGTATGAATTTATTACTAGGCCACATTATGTGTGGATCCACGTGACCGTGCTAGGCCATGCAGTCTGCTTGAAGCAGTGCAACTGTTGAGTGCTAAAGTCAGTCTGTTGGACACAGCACATCTAGATCATGTAGAAGGCAGACTTATTGCTTTAGCTCAGAAGATGGACTCTATTGCTGACAAAAGTTCTTCAACTGTAGAGGATGCTGAAAGGGACCAAAAAGTAATTATAAAACTTTATTTCTGTAATTCATTATTTTAGTAAATTAAAAATAGTATTCGCATTTTCAAATGCCATTAACTCTTTCAGTTCAAAATTACTCAAATTATTTTTTCAGCAGTATTCTTCCAATATTTACTAATTGTGTGAATGTTTACAAAAATTTCATTTTTGTAAGGTAATTGAACTGTATGACCTCATGAAGAAAAACAGCGAAGAAGTGGCTCAGATCCTACCAGAAACTTTGGATCGAATGCTTACCTTACAGGCCCTTCATCAACAAGGTGATATTTTTTAAACTCCCTTTACATTTAATAATCATAAGAGAATAAGTATTTAACTACAATATTGATGCAAAAATAAGGATACCTCCTCCCTTCAGAATTGTTCCTTAATCCTTTTAAAAATTGTTTAAATTGCATTTATTGTGTTTTGAAAATTTACACTTTTAATTGGTTGTTGAACACTACTAACAAAAAGAATCTTTTATCATTTGTATGGTAATTGTAGTAGTAAGATTTATTTGAATTTTCTGCTATTTTTAGTGTTAAAATCTATTCACTATGCATTGTGAATTAGCATTTCTATGATGTAAAAGAATATATGTATGTGATGACTGGACCTTTGATTTTAGGACAAATGCCTATTTAATTCCTTTGGAGTGTTGTGGAAAATAATTGCAGATGTTTTCAAATCATAGACTTCCTGAAAGCGTCTAATAGTACCTAAAATGTCCTAAAAGGCCGGTTGATGCCTATTTTAATGTTTTTGCCTCAAACATCCTAAAAGAAGTAATTTTCAAAAAACAATCGTATTTTAAATGCTAATTTTTTTAATTTGTTGTATGGAAATGCAAATACTTTCCCGAAATGCAAATATTTTGTGATCGAATGCGATCGACAACGCACCAAAATCTCTCACCAAAACTCCAAACACAAGGAGCCCTGCAAGCCAACATAACAAGGATGTTTCACGCTCATCTTCAATGAGCACGCACTTGCACCCATTCCTGGTGCAGCTGCGCTGTTGACAGGTTGAGGCTCATCACCACCATCATCTTCAAAATCCAGGGAAGCAAAGACAAATAAGGCAAAAGCCTACTGTTGGAAAGGCAAAAATTACAAAATACGTTCAATAGTTAAATGGGACGGTGGTACAAATTTTTTTCGGAGAGGGAGGGAGCGAGAGAGAGGTAAATATGAGAAATGTGACTAGATTTGTATAATCCTATAAATCTGTGTCAGTGCAAAGTTCATATTCAACTTTCAAAATTATTTTAATAGATAAAACATAGCCTTACTGTAGAAAATTTGGAGAAAATACTGATTATATACTATAATGCTAATTCTGAAAGTGAATAAAACATGCTCTTTCTCGTAAATGTGACATACAGTCGACTCTGGTTGTAGTGAACTCAAGTCACTGGTCCCATTTCACTTACATTACAAATAAGCGAAAGGAGATTCGGTTATAGTGAACCTTAACCTTGGCTATAGTGAACATAGGAAATAAGTCCTGGAAATTAATTGGATCTCATTTGTTATTAGGCGAATAGAAGGGCCTTCGGAGAATGGGGCCAATAGTGCTAAGGCAAAGGTGTTAGGACTGCATTACAATACTTAGAAACAGAAGACAATCCAGAATCATGTAAGGAGAGAGAGCACAAACTCTGGAAAAGAATCTAGAGAAATTACTAATGAAAAACGTATGAAGCATTTGTATAATTGTTTGCTTCTTACAATTGCGATTGTGTGCAATTATTGAAAATAATTGATTTTTTTAAGTACAGATATTGAAATTTTCAGTTTGTGCTGTTAATGATTTTTTATGTAGATTTATATTCATAAAAATCAATAATTGTGGAGAAATTCTATTTAATTTTGACATCATCGGATATAGTGTATCTCTGATATAGTGAACCATACATGTTAGTCCCTGTTAGTCGACTGTACATGACTTTTCTGCATAATAAAAATTACCTAATTTAATCCTTTTGTGATCAGGTCTAGATACCAGAAATATAACTTACTTTTTTTTGCCTGATTTTTGTCATTATGTAACCTATTTTAAGTGTCTAAAACATCAATTCTCATGCTTCTTAGTGCCTAATTTTGTTACCTATTTTAAGTGGCTAAATCATCACTTTTTTGTGCCTAAAATTCTGAGGTCTAGTGATGACAAAAAAAAATAAGGTGCCAATACAACAAGCTGATGTTCTTTTGAGTAGTTTTAAAATGTGATTTAAACAATTTCCTTATCCTTTTTGGAAGTTGTATGAAGTGTCTGAAATATTATTGCTGCAAGTTCAGTTCCTTTTTAACTTAAAATTCTCCAAGATATATTTGTGAATGAGGAGTGTTTGTATCAGAGTACAAATGATAGTTGAAGGCAGAAAGTTTAATTATGTTCTTGACTTTGCAGCTGCTGATTTTGGCAAATCGCTCAGTCAATTGGAAGCTGTCCAACAACAGATATCTGGATCATTACACAATAGTGAACAATTGCTCCAAGAGCAAAAAGATAGTTTTCTCCAGCAACTGGAGTTGCTAAAAAGTAATTTAGCTCGTTTGGATTCCCGTATCACAGCTTTAGGTAAAAAATGACCATAACAGCAGCAGTTGGAGACAGTTGCTTGGTACATATTACACTGAATGCATTGTTCCATTGCCCTAACTGCACAAAGTAACCCATATCTCACATAAAGGTGCTTTCCTCCAGTGTTAATTATAGGTGTGAGAAATAAATTTTTGCACCTCTATTGCTTAAAGAATAAATTATTTGCATCCAGAATGTTTAAATGTATTTTATATGAATAATGTTTCACCTCAATTTCACACCTTGTAATCCTTGTCTTCTCAGAACTCTGATTTGTGACGTTCTGTCAATGTGTTTCGGCAGAAGCGAAGGCAGTGTGATTTGCTTTTTCTAATTGTACATCTTGCGTTTCTTCCATTTAAAAACAAACTTTTTGTTTGACCATTTACGTAGGATTTCAAGATTGGTGACTAAGAATAATTAATGGACATTAATAGAAACCATTCTTTACTGTTTACCATCAAATTACACTGCTCTTCAAAAGAAAATGTTTGAGCGTTAAGTTAAGAAGCGTTTTTAAAATGTTTAGCGATTTAACGCTATTGAAGGGTGCTGGTTATCAATATTCTATGCAATGTCTGATTTTTTGCTCCAGTTTGAAAAGTAAAAAGTTTTCCAGTTTATAAAAAGGAAAGCAGCTTAAGACAGAGTAAGAATTGACAGATTTTTCTTCCAAAAGAATGTGAATTAGCGTAATAAATTCTAAATGTAATAGATGCAATACACATTCCATTGCTTTTTCTCCCTTTGCCCGTGCAAAAACTTTGTTCCCCATTGCATGTTAAACATGAATCATGTTAAGATGTATACAATGATGATCAATCTGCAATCTACCAACATTGTTGTATTTCTGTGACATTCATTACTGATACTTTTATTCTACCTTTTTCTTGTGGAATGTATATTTCTACTTAAATTATCAAAGTATTTAAAAATGAAAGCAGGAAATGAATTTTCATGCACATTCCAGCTGTAAAGAATTTTTCATCAAATCATCCAAAATATTCTTGTAATTTTTGTGTATTATTCCACAGAAAATTGTAACAAATACTCTTCCATCTTCCTTTCTACCAAAGTTGTATGATATCAAAACGTGATCCCTGGTGGTGGGCCAATTACATGCAGGTTATAAAGAAATATCTCGGTACAATCAGATTTTCTGCACTTGACCTTTTAGCTCACAAGGATGTTACTGTGTGGGTTGTATTAGTCTTAAATACCTACAGTCGGCATGTCATACTGTTGTCACTTTTCAAGTCTGGTTCTTTTACTTCTTATTTATCCACCAAGCAGGTTTCAGAATTTAATCATGGTTTAGATAAAGTGCTATCCTTCAAATAAAAATAATATGTTTTGTAAACTAATTTATCTCTGGGACAGCTTTCAGTACTACAATGTAGAAAAAAATTTCCATTCTATGTTAGTAATATTCAGTAATTCAACAGATTTAAAAGGACCATTAGGTTTTGTTTCTGATATCAAATGGCAGAGAGATCTTCATGTTTAACTCAACAATAAAATTAAATAATTTCTGAAAAATCTTGATTCATTAACCTTTAGAGGTAATATTGATATTCAGTTTTCCTATTAGGAGAAATTATTAAGATTTCCTCTACGAAAACTCTGTTGAGACCCAGAGTTATTTTTATTTGTAGATTAATTGCATTTTCAAATGTTTTTAAATAAGAAAAGCAAAGTACTTCTTTAAAGCAGATTACAAATAAACAATATACTTTATATTTATCTTGTGTATCATTTTATATGCAATAATAAAATTTAATATTTCCATTTCTGAGTCAGTTTGGTCATTAATGGTATTCAAATTTTGCAGTGGTTTGCAATTTCTTGCCTCTAAAAGGATGTAATGTCATCAAGTAAAGAAATGAAAAGATGTGTTCATGATCTGGATTTTAATTTTTAATCCATGCTCTATTGAAACAGATTGTGAATGCTACTTCATTCAGTAATTGTCTAAAATATTTTTGCTCTAATACAAGAAAGTAAAGGTAATTATAGCAAGATAAGTTTAAATCACTCCTCTAGGAAAGCATATTACTGTCCACCTGTGAATTGCAAATATCTGAAGCTTTGACCCCCATAATCTACGATATCGACATTACTTTGATCTTATATTTTGTTTCTGAAAAACTGCTACAATTCTGGCTACTCCACTTTTTTTTCTTAGCTACTGGATTTATGCACTTTTTCATTACCAGGGCCCTGTAATAAGTTTTTTCTGTCAAAAATTCGCCGTTTTTCCCTGCAGCTTTACATAACTTTCTTTCTACTCTGTAGCAAGGAAGTAAAAATGCTTTCATGAAAATCAGCCCCCTAGTAGTGAGGATTTGAAATATAGATTTACGTACTCATATTAAGTAGGTTTAATTTGCCAAATAGTTTTTCTAAATATTTATGAAACATTCTGGGCTAAGAGCATTTAAATAAGATGTGTGCTGATACGAAAGATTTACCGTATTTTGAAGGACTGGAAAAGCAACATTTAAAACAGCCAACTGTGTGAAACCTCTCAGAATTGCCTTGTAAACAAGATGGTAATAGACTAAGCTTTCTAAGTTTCATTGTTAATTGCAAAAGCAGGAAAACCACATGCAAACAGCAAAAAAATTAATTTTGCCAATAAAGATTAAACAATTCTATACAGAAAATTTTAATCATATTTCCTTCAGCCTATACAGCTGAGTGTGGATTCAGAGCATTAGCTAATTTGCTGTCAAGAGACTACACCATTGAACATAGCAATCTGCAACAGATGTTAAAGTTGCAATTGACAGTTAAAATTTCACCATACTCAACGCTCTCATTTATTATTCTTTTTGTTTCCATTTTTGATTTCTTTTTTCTTATTTTATTACTCATTTGTTTTTATTCATTTCTGCCTTAATTTTTTAATAAATAAAAACATGCAAAAAGTACAAATATTTCATAAAATAGTTATGGTTTGGGGAATTGGATTATATTCTGCTGTAAAGGACAATGATCAAGAAAAGGTTGGGTATCTCTGATCTAGCTAATACAAAAAAATGTTTATAAATAATTACATGAGAATCCCTGTCCTTGTGTACAATGTAAGGGGTGTCCACACCGTATGTTTCACACAGAGAAAAAGTTCTTTGAAAGTAAATTCTTGCAGTTATCTTCTTGGAAATCTCTGGGCCATGTACGGTAATTGAAATCAGTTGCACCAGGTATGCTACCCACCCACTGGTATGGTTTACAGTTTTCAGCTAGTCATGTTTAAAACGAAATAATTGAAAACTTGATACACTGATCCAATGGCAGAGATTGTTAAGGCAGTAGTGATCTTGGACCAGAGGATCATTGGTTCTAATCCTGTCTCAGGCATGGATGTTTGAGTTTGTTGTCCTTACGTAATCTCACCAGTTCCCCCTACGGTTTAAAAATCACAGTTGTCGCTTTATGACCAAGATGTTGAAAAGCTACCATAAAAAAAAATTGATACACACTTGACATGATAAGCAGTCTAACTGAACACAGATTAAAGGGTTTGAGTTCATATAGGAAGGAATTGCCCTAAACCAGATTTATTCAAACTGGTGTGCCTCCAGGGAGGCACAAGAACTTCTGATTTCCAGCTTTGGCAGTAATAAAGACAACAAAAAAAAAAAATCTCCAGTGAGATGTGCATTGATTACGTAGGCTTGCCTTTTCTTAATTTGTGCCAAGATTCAATGAACTGTGAAATTAAACACACCCATCACTCTTCTTTACTATCAATGTTTCTTTTTCTAGTTTTCCTCATTTCGTCATTAATTATATTCAGTAATTACAACAGTGAACAGTGCAATACTTGCAATAAAAAATTGTACGTGACCATACTTTTAAGGAAGAAAATATTTAGACATTAACAATTTTAATAAGGGAGGAAAAGTTAAAAAACCACTGTCCTCAACAAATGCAAAGTTCACATTCCTAACTTACTATTTAGACATTACACTCTGCAAAAGGTCACTTCCTTCCATCCATACTTTACTAAATATATATGCATGCTTTTATGATAGTTTTCTCACCAAACCTTAAATACACAATTTAACACCAGCCGCGCATTCACAATGAAACAAATTCTACCCTCCCTGGCTGGCTTCCACTTGATGTCATTGGCTTCAGCAAAAGAATAATAAACCCAATGGGTATGGAAACAAATGAAAACATAAAAGCGAGTTCAAGGTTTATTGAACGTTTTATAACATACAAACGCAGCTTAGAATCTCAGTTTCTGGAAAAACCATTTGTTCTTCCCCGCCTTATACCTGAAAAAGAGAAAGTAATTAGACATTAGAAAAAAAATATTTATAACAACTCAATAAATCAATAGAAAAATCATCTCTTGCCTTTCTTCAAATTTGACTTTGGCCTGGAATCTCGCCTTTTTCCTCTTCATAGGATCCTTAAGGTCCTTGACACTCGTCTTCTCAAGCGTAATGTCTACAGTGTAACGGGTTGGCATTAAGTGATTGTAATTTAATACCTGTAAAAAAATAATTTCATAATTAAGAACTCTTATGGACACCTTAGCCTTACTCGAAGGTGAAGAACACCTTAGCTATGGCAATATAGAAAATATAGTTTTCTCCACATATACATTCCCTTAGGATAATAAACATAAATGTTACAATTCAAAGACATTTTAAATCAACAGAAACCAATGCTGAAAAATCAGCAATACAGTTTTATTGGGTTTCAAGACTTTCAAAGCTTAATGTATTTTACTCCTTAAAATTGATCACCCAGGAGGGACCAATGACAAAAACTATAAAATCTTAGCAATGTTATGGTGAAGTTCAACTGAAATTAATCACAAGATGCCCCCTAAAGTTGACTTTCTTAACCACCAGTAATCCCAAATATCCATTACCCATATGCCAACAACATTCTAACTTTAAACCACTTTCCTCCATGTACACTTACACGTATAATATCAGTACACTATTAAGCAATAATTTCTTGTAGCTATTTAATGTTCTACCAAGACAATGGTTTCCAACAATCACAACTTATATACAACTCAATTTTCCCACATCAGCTATTGCTATTAAAATCGCGAGAATAAACAGACCTTCTCATTATCAAATTAATTTACTTCTTTCGGAGAAATTAACTCACCTTAACAAAAGGCTTAATCTTAGATCTTTTATGTATTTTAGCTTTCCCCATTCTTTTGCATACTTTGCGGGGATAGCGGTCAATTCCTGCAACGAGAGCATGACCATACTCCTTGTCAGAGGTTCCTTCATCAAAATTTTTAATAACGATAGCTTTTTTGCCAGCGTACCGGCCACTAAGGACCAGCACTACTTTGCCAGCTTTCATAATCTTCCCCATTTTTAACCCTGTAAAAGAAAAAGGCAGATCACTTACACACAAAACACTCGAACACGATTGCACAAAGAAGTAATATGCTAATAGAACACTTATTAGCACAATAATACGATTTTCTTCATTCATACGTTTTGCGAAATACGCAGTTAACCACCTATCTTCGACAAAGCATGGGTCTACTACACTTTACAACGGTAGGTACAAAAGATTTGCGAGAGTGAAAACTTGCTTTAAACCACTGAATTCACAATTGTACACTTAACAAAATTGTTTAGAACATCACAAATACAAGATGAAATATGATGTTTACCGATTTATTTTATCACACTACAGATGATCCACGACTCCCACAACATTCAACACCTTGGCCGGAAAAGGAAGCTCTCAGAACTTTCTACAGTACATTCATGGAAAGTCCATATCACTACTTCTAAATTTTACTATAGGATGCGCTGTACTCACCAAAAGAGAGAGACGTCATAAGCTCAAAAGTCGAAATAATATTTCATTGGTTCAAATAAAGCAATGAATTAAATTATAAATTTATATTCTTATATATAGTCGGGGCAGAATAGTGGGCCGTATTTATAATGACCTATTATAAAGTTTTAATGAGGGGCTTTTGTCATAACATGCCAGGACCGCCAACTTCTGAAATGAAGAGCTTTTGAATCAGACCCGCGATTTTCAAATTGATGGATATTCGAAATGCATCTTGACCAGTAGGGTTGATATTTCCTAGGATTTTTTCCTCCTTTTTAGCTCAGGAGCTAATACATTATTGTACGTACGAAATTATTTCACAACAATATCTACTTACAAAATTAATTCAGAAGTATATTTACTAAATATATATGAATGCAAATATAATTTAAGTATACAAATCATTCAATAGGGTTCTGTGATACATTAAGGTCTGAAGTAAATGATGATGTCAGATGAAAATATTTTGCTTGCTTTGTTGCATTCACAAGTTTATCTGAACATTTGTGAAATGTATGACTTTAGCACTAGTGCTAAAAATTTACATTTTAGCATGATGAGCCCTAAAAGTAACTGCTTCTATTAGTGGCAGTCTAAAAATACCATTATTTCTTTTATCATGCCTAAAACATCAAGAACTAAAATCTCACACAAATGCCACTAGATACCACAAAACAAATCCAAGCAAATGCAATATGTATTTGAAGACTCAATGCTGTAATGTCTGTGTTTCAGATAATTTCATTGTCACAGGAGAGGTTGCTAGCTGCAAGGCCTTCTAAAACATTCCATATTTGCTGCCAACTCACCTTCAGAAACTGTTCCATCTTTGTATGTTTGTTTTTAAATAAAATTAATGTAAAATACAATAAAAATAATAGGCCAAATACTGCTATAAACGTATTTGGTGAAAAGGTATTTAAATATTACTCACTTCTAGAGTGTCTTTTCACAATACATTCATTCAAATGAATGTGCATTGTGTATATTTGAATAAGATTGTGTACTATAAAATTTTTCAGTGCTTAGTGTAAATTTTATTGAGTAAAAATTACTACCTTTAAGCACATTATAATAAATTTAGGCATAATTTTCCTCATATTTTATTTCCTTTTTAACAAAAAATTGTTACATGTCCGAAGTGAATCTGCTTGCTTAACAGAGAGCATGTAATAGCAGTGATTGATTTATAAAATGGTAGGTCCCAGGACGCTCCCCTAATTAATTATTAATTTAATAGAAATAGTTATATTTTAATAATATAATTTAATAATAATTCCCAAGGTATTGGAATGTTGTTCCATTGCATTCCTCCAGAAATCAAGCCCTGTGTAACAGCAATTATATTCATTGGAAATTTTCAAGGGTTTAACCTGTTATGTCCCTGACAGGGGTCAGACAAGAGGGCACATTTGTGTCTCTCAAACAATATCAAGCCCAAGTTAAGCCTTAATTACTTTGTACATGCTTCCAGATTTCTACAAATTAATTTGTAGATATCTTGTCACTTTTCCATATAAACAGTAGACCATTACTATAACATTATATAATATTTAACACAAAATTTGACATAATCATAAATTGTGTTAGTGCTCAAGATGTGACAGGTTGGATTTCTAAAAACCATATTTAAATTGGTTTAAATATTACCATAATAATAAATAACAGTAATTTATTACACAAAAGACTTTATTTATCACTGAAAAGATTTTTAGCAATTGAGATGATTTGAACTTATTCTAATATTATTTTTTTTTTTTTTTTGAAAACATTATATTTTAATGAATTTAATTTAATGAATAAATGAATAAATTTAAATGAAAACATTATATTTTAATTTTAATACTCTCATGACTGTCCATCTGACTACAAACAACACTAGTGCCTAAAGTGTACATAGGAATTCACCAAAATAGATAATCTGGTTGATATCCCGTGTCATTGAATTTGAAATGGACCTTTTAATTATTTGAGAGACTTTTCATAAAGCCCCTAGAACATTTTCTAAGTTTTTTTCAAAAATGGCTCCAAATTGTTTCTTTCATTTTTTTGTTGATATAGACCAAAGTATGTTTATAAAAACTGCACAGGTTGAATTTTCAATAAATCCTCTCAAATTTTGAGTTTTAAAGTTAAAACATTTGAAACCTTCGCATACAACTACATATTCAAAGTTAGAGATTTCTTCTGAGTGACATCTATTCATCACAATTACAGTGTATCTGTAAATAATGTTATATACAATTTTTTGAAAATGGATAATTTTCATATATTATAAAGTAAAATGGTGACTTTTTGTAAATACATGAGCAAGGTTTTCTTAAAAATAGTTAAATTTTTTCTCCACATTTTTTGCTTAATTAAAACAAAATTCACTACACACAATAATAATGTAGCATATGTCCTGTTTTCATTTAAACCACTGGACTTTTGAAAATTATTGTTGTTGTTGTTTCTAGTGATGGCCAATATGTTAGTTGGATAGAAGTTGCAATATTGTAATATTACAAAACCTTAACAATTAATATGAGAAAGTATGTCCTGTTCAGGCTTTATTAGTTTTATTTACTATTGAATAAAAATAATGTTTATATTACAAAAATAATGAAACAAACAATGCAAATGAAAAAGACTGTTAGCATATTAGTTATAGACTAATGTTGCATTGCCATCATAGCACTTAACACATGGAGCATGTTTTTTCATTGTGTATTTTCCATAAAGAATATTTATGCTTTAAAATCATTAATTTAAAAGAAAAGAAAACTTAAGGGAAAAAGTTCCCAGAGAATTCCTCGTCCTTCTCGATTCATGTTAGGCAATTTTTAAAGCCGCTGGAAAGTAACTCAATACTTAATTGTTAATCCAATTAATAAAAAACAACAACCAAAGGAAAATGTAAAAATCAATGTAGTATTATTGTCACGAAAATGTTTTGTGCATAATTGAATAAGGATTTAAGGGTATTAATGAAATATTTTATGTGATTATTGGAACAGATGCCTTTTCATGACACAATAAAGAAAAGAGTACAATAGAACAAAATTCGAATAGAATAGAATTGAGAGTCTTGGAAAGTGTTGGTGGATAAAAACAAAAAAGTTTATTCGGGATAATCAGTAACTAATCCATGGAGCTCTATATCAGCCCATCAGATATTGTGAAAAATTATTTCATTGATATGTAATAAAAAAACAAGCAATTTTAACCCTGATTATGGCTGAAATATATTCAATGGTTAATTACTATAAATTTTTCTGAAAATACTTAAGGAATATAATGCATTTGATTCTTCAAATAAAGCCCCTTTAATCAAGAAAAGTATGGTATTGTCTCACCTTTTTGTCTCTGGCTTAACATCAATAACAACTCTAGGTAAAACTGTTACTAAGTCATAATGTTTTATCCTTTATATTCATTTTCCATCATTGTGGTGTTTAAAGCAATCACAGATTTTAATGTAATTACAAAAAAGTCTCCAAATTTGTAAGTCAGAATTACTTCTTTACGATCATTGACAAGACCCCAGATTGTTTAATTGGTTGTGCAATAGTTTCAGAATAAAAATTATATAATATTATACAACAAACAATAAACCATGAAGAATTTCAATTATTAGGAGAATTTTTAATGTGGTTAAAACTGTTTTAAAACATTCAGATTATGTGGTGAAGAGAAAAGAAAAAAAGGCTAAAGGTATATTTTTTGAGAAGTGTCTTCATGAGAAAACCTCTGGAAGGAAGGTAGAGATAAAGTTTGGAGGACAAAAAGGTAATTCAAAATTATTCTTAATGCAAAAGTAATTGCATGCTCAATTGCTGTCAGTTAAAGTATGTAATACACAGGAGCAAAAGAATGTTGCAATTCTTGCAAAGAGAAATCTTTTAATTTTTTTAATTTAATTTCCCTGTTTTAAAATGTTTACTTTTTTTTCTTCTCACATCACATTTACTCTTGTTTAAGAAGATTGTATTTAAGAAGAGGAGATACTTTAAGAAAACTTATTTCTGTGCATTTACACAATCACAGAACATCACAAATTTTGTAATTGTAATTCATTTAATACATGAAAATCTTAATAAATATAACCCAATCCAGCTGAATCTAATGTACACAAATTAGACTGATATTTTTCAATCAAAAGACCTAGTAAAATTAATATTAAATAAATTAGGTACAAATATAATTAAAGTTTCTCAAATTAAATCATTATTATAAACTATAAAGCAATAATTTCCCAAATTCAAAAACATGAAAAAAAAACACAAAAAATGTTTCCCAAAAATATTTTCTAACAATACAAAATTAATGAAATACATAATTTTTGACACCGAATTAGAAGTCCATATTTTACAAAAGAAATTGTTTTAAATGTCTATTTCTAGTCTAGTGCAAGTCAAATAAGATCAGAAAGAGATTGTTTATCATTGCAATAAATCTTTAGAGGAAAGTTGTGTATGTTACATTTCTGATGTAAAATATGAGAATGAATACAATATTGTAAGACTATCCATAAATAAAATATATCATCATAAATATTAATAGATAAAATAATAGTTCAAGAGGTTAATATTTTATTACACAATAAATAATAGGTTATTATTTATTAAATTATAATTCAAAAGGTTATTATTTTAAGTGTTTTTGTTTTGATTAATTTCCCATTATTAAAATAATGTAACAAGAATTACACAATTTGAATAAAAATAAATTAAATACATGTTTTGATGTTCCTTTGATATTATTATCAGGGAAGAACATTGTTATTATGTTATTATCTTGAAGAATGTGATAATTATTATTATGATTTTCTTCTTCTTCCTCTTCTTCTTGTTCATCCTCTTCTTCTTCTTCTAATTCCTCCTTTTCCTCTTCTTCTTCTTCCTCCTCGGCTTCTTTTTCTTTTTCTTCTTCTTCCTCCTCCTTCACTTCTTTTTCTTCATCTTCTTCACTTCTTCTTCCTCTTCTTCTTCCTCCTCTTCTTCCTCTTCTTCTTTCTCCTCCTCTTCTTCTTCCTCTTCCTCCTCCTCTTCTTCTTCTTCTTCTTCTTCTTCTTCTTCTTCTTCTTCTTCTTCTTCTTCTTCCTCCTCCTCCTCTTCTTCTTCATCATTCAGGAATCAAATGTAATTTCTTTGCCATTAGTGGCGTCCCAAGTGGTACGCCTTCAAACTGCAACTCAATTTGTCAGATACTGTCTACTGTATTTGTGTGCTGTTTGTGTGTGTGTGGTGACTGTACCGGCGTTTGTGAATTTTTGTGCAGTCACAACGAAGAGAAACTTTCAATTGTGTGGTAAAGCAATGGCTGCAGCAGAAGTGTTAAGACCACATTTAAGAAATATACGAGTGCCTGGTAAAACAGAGAAGATCTACAAAGATGAATGTGCATTTTCTTTCGATACCCCCGTAAGATTTCACCAGTTTGCAATTTGTCATTGTTGTTTATATCTTTTATCACTTAAAAGTAAATTTCTTCCGTTTATTGGCATCAAAAATTGGGGGAAAGATCGTGCATATTAATTGATTTTGTGAATTATATCATGGAACGTTTCCTGCCCTAACCTGCACAGTAATTCTGTGTGAGAATTTCTTTTCTGTGGTGTAATTCACCGTGCCGAGATGAACGCATTTCATTAAATTCAGGCTCCAAAAACATAATTTAAAAACATATTTTTGTAGCTACTTTATCTCCAGTTTTTTTCCTGTAAATATTTTTAATAAAGGCAATGGATGAAAACGGTAACAGACACTAATTGAGTAATGAATATTTTGTTACTTGACACTTTGTATGTTGTCAAATATATCATTGTTCTAGTTATTCCTTTCAAAACTATATCATACCTTTTATGTGATGATATTGAACAAATGTAATAGGGTTATGTTAAAAATTGGAATCGTATTTCATATTTTATTCTTGGAATTTGTCATATATATTCCCCACAGTGCTATATAAAAATCTGGTTCTGACATGATTTCAAACATTTGTTCATTCTGGGCTTTATATGAAATATTAATAGGTTAAAATAATTTAATTTTTATTTCATAACTTTAAGCCTGCAAATAAATTCATAAGTAAGAATAGTGTTTAAAAACTAAATGAAAGGTAATAACAGTAATGATATTTCATTAAAAACATTTGTAGAAAGTAATTTAATCAGCATAAAATTTTAATAAATTTCTTTTTGACATAGCTATTAATACATCCAAATTTAAAGCAAGTCTATGAAGTTGTGTTCTAGACTCCAAATCCTGGGATGCTATGTTTCATCATTAGTACAAATCGGTACTGATCTGTGCATCTCTACTCTGTGTAAATTAAAGTTAATATAGTTCTGAATAATAATTATAGTAGGTAATAAGACAGCTTGGTAGCTTGTGATGCTATCAGAAAATTAAATTAAATTTGAAAAAAGTTCATTTCAAATTTTATTACTATAAAATATTTTTAACATATAGAAAATATAATTCTACATAATGTGAAATAGTGTGTTTAAAAGATGCCTTGAACACATTCATGGCATCTGTTGGTTCTTTGTGTAAAACACTGTACTCAACTTGAAATCCTTCCCTCACTTAGAAATCTGTGGGGGTTAGGTAGGAATTTTTCCTTACAAGTTATTTATCATCTAGAATGTAATGTACATAATGTTTTAAAAAAGATATCCTTAGGCATACTACATAATTTGTAAAAATACAGAAATAAAATGAGACTAACTTTAGTGATTTATTGACTATGATAAAATATGCCAAGTTTTCAGTACTACTGTATTAATATTAGTTCGATATATATGATATATATGATAATACATTGGTATAATAAGTATTCCATTTGAGTAAGTTGTTCAGTGCTTGAATCTACCTTTTATTACATTATTTATAGTAATCAATTTTATTTATTGTAGAGGATACCAGTTTGTTGAAGTACCAAATTCCCGTTTCTTGAAATAATGTTTTCTTTTTAGGAAACAGACACTGGGCTTTACGTGAGTCTTGCCAGTTTCATGGGGCTTGGAAGAGAACATGTTGAACGCTACTTCCAGAAGACTGGAAATGCTGTTTATTTGCATATTTTAAGACATAAAAGAGAGGTTGGATTTATTCTTTAAATACTCAAAATGTTTTCTAATTTTGTGGTACCTATTTCTTCTAATAAGACTTTGTTCTGTCTTAGATACCTCTAGAACAGCAAGGTGATGGACCTGAAAAAAAAATAACTCGATTAGCAATTGGTGTTGAAGGAGGATTTGATCCAGATTGTGGGAAGAAAAAATACGAATATGAGGACGAGTATTCTGTTGTTGTTTTACCAAGTTTTTCTTCATTTCCTTGGCCAAACTCAGAATTTCCAGAGATAGTAATGATCAACATAATTTACCTATGTATAATGAAAAGATGCAAAATATTTTAAATAAAATAATGTGTTAGAAAAAATTTTTTAAATTCATTTTGTGCAAGAAACTTAAGTTATTTCTATTGAGTTTTTATAATTGTTATAATGAAACATTGAATATTAATTTTGAAATCCCTTGAGTGTGTTAGTCTTCAATTTTTGTTTTTCTTTCTAGATTTCAAATTCTGTGAAGGCAATTATTGAGGCAGATTCTGCTAAGAAGTTAATTGAATTGGAGGCTTTGGCTGGAACTTGGGATGGAGAAACTAGAATAGTCTCAAAGTAAGACAGTTTAATACTGAAAACATTATTGTCTGTGAATATAAAATGTTAGCAAAGATTGGAAATTTCAGTTGTTAAAAAGAATCCAGTACAACAAAAGAAAGTCGTTTAAACCAGCAGTTAGCACTGCTCAGGCAAAGGGGAAGGTTGGAGGATAGGGATTTTTATGGGAATTCTTTGGTGGTCACGACTCGGGTTGAATCTGTTCTCTGTAAGTTCATTGAGTTGCATTATGGACAGTTTCAAAAAATATATTTTTGTGAAATGAAATGGTAAGATGAATGCAATTGGATTTAGTAGCAGTGACAGGTTTTTCAAAAATCATAAAACACATTGCTGAGATTCAAGTATGTTTTATGTTAACAATGAGAACCAGATTGAAAGTGCATACCAAAGCAACAACTTGACCGTAAAAGTAAATTTGCCACAAAAATTTTTGTGTATGAAGTGAGTGAAAATATACATCATTTTGATGATATTCCTCCTGCAGGTTGTGAAACCTCAAGCTACTTGGAGATTTGGTTTATTGGAGATGTCTCAAAAGATCAAGCATGAAATAGATATTTTTGTAATTTCCCTTTCTTTCTTCCCAATCACTTTTCTGAAAGGGTGTAGAAATGGACTTTCTACTTCACCTGAAATTTCATGTAATTATTATAAATGAGGTTAAATCATAAATTCTTGAGATTCACCTTCCTTTTTTTTACATAATCCAGTAACTCAATTACAACGCAATTTGTTTCTCGCTGTTGTGGTGACTGTCAAAACCCTCGGTCACAAAAGTTTTAGGGAAAGGTATTCACTATTCGAAGAAGTAACTTATCACTCAGAGTATCTAATTGTATTACTGGAGTCCAATCCTCTGCTGTGATCCTATGTATATTTTCAGTGATGCTGTGACAGTAAATTGAAAATAAATTCAAACAAGTGCCAAGTTTTGTCAATTTACGAGTCAAATTGTATGTTTGATTGTACCTTTGATAAAAGAAAGATAGAAATCTTAGATAAGAAAAGAAGAACCTTGGTGTTCTTCAATAGAGAATAGTCATTCAAATTACATATTGAACAAATTGTTAATAATGGCTATATTTTGAGATTCGGTAGAAGAATTACTTTAAACACTCTCATAAATTTTTTAGACCAAAACTAGAACACACATTTCTTATGTGGTTTCAAGATACAAATTAAATATCTGCTATCAACAATGTCAGTTAAAATTTCTTCAAATTTTAAAGAATCTGGGGTCTATCCAGTAGGGGGAACAGATATGACATCTTTACGATAAATTGTATGATACTTTAACACTATTACAACATTGAAGAGTAATTTTGCTTATCATTTACTTATTGCAAGTAATTCATGGCACTCTAGATTTTCCATCTTTGATATCAAGAATGTAATCATCTGTTCCTCCATATCCAACTTGTCAACCTCAACCACTTCATGTGCAATAAATACATCTCAAATTCTGGAATACCCAAAACTTGTGTAAAATATTTGTAAACCTGGAACAGATTCTGATGAACTTGATATTTTTGTACATTTGTTGAGCTAAAAGGCAGAAAATATATTGATTTTTGTGAGTGCTAATTGAACGTTGATATATCCATTGGTATTAATTACTCTATAATTTATAACCTGGCCTCGGGATGGCTCATGGGCAGCGTACTAGCTTCCCGTGCTCTGATCCCGGGTTCGATTCCCAGTTGAGGCAACAATAGAGTTGTAGCTTTCCTTTAAAATTGTCCCAGTTTCTGTAGCTGTGTGATGAGGAATAGCTCAAGCAGGCAGATCTTCTCAGTTACGGTGAAGAGAATACGTCATGTTTGCCTTATCCCCAAACATGGGAATTTAACTAAGCTCAGGCATGGGGAACACCAGTAGCTGGCCGGCGAAGTTGGACTACCAACCCAATAACACCAAATATATACATATATCTATAATCTGTCATGTAATAGACTTAAACCCAGAGGATTAATTACATGAATAAATAAAATGGGAACCTGAAAATAATTTTTTGAAATTGAAATTTTTGTTAAAAGACATTTCAGTGTATAAGCTGATTTACAAAAGAGTGAATAATTTGTTAAGCTTATGTTAATATTGATGTACAGGCATGCTGCTTCATTACTTCAGCTGGATAATGGAAAGAAAATTCCTCCCAGTGGATGGAAGTGCGAGAAGTGTGACCTGACCGAAAACCTGTGGTTGAACCTCACAGATGGATCAGTGTTGTGTGGCCGACAGTTTTTTGATGGAAGTGGAGGAAACAATCATGCAGTGGAACACTATCAGGCTACAAGTAATCTTATTTTATTTTATTTTGATGTTTACTTCTTGGACCAGTGAACTAAGGATCTAATAATTAGGCAAATTAATCTTAGTCCATTGATATTACAGTGTTAGGTGCTTATTAGTTTAGAAGTTCTTTAATCTTCCACTTGTCTTATTTAAAATTAAAATAAATAAAAATAAAATTTCTCTGTTGCACAGAAAAATATTGAAGTTGATATAGAAAGTTTTTTAATAGTCAACGACCACTAGAACAGCTTCATAGTTTTTTATGTCAAGATGCACATCTTAAAATGACTTCCAGCCAAAAAAAATATATCTACATACTCAATTGGCAGCAGCGAGGCATCTGATCATGAAGAGATGTGGCGATGATCAAACAAAATTATAAAAATAATGCTTGTCCAATGTTTTAGAGAAGAATTGAATATTAGTGAAAATAGGAGATATTTTAGTGGTGGGGAAAACTGCTAAGAAATATTGATAAACTTGACGAGAAGTACGCAAAGAATTCGCCAATCTTAGCGCATCAAATTGAGAGCTTGCTACTGCTCTAGTGACTCATCTGGCTACTTTGTGCGATGTACTTTTGCATGATCTTGTGAGTGAAATGGTACATAGTTTTTGTGTCCATCCTGATTCTTGAGAAATTTTACTGGGTTTGTTGGTGTGTGTGGTTTTTTTCAAGTTTCCACTTACTGTATAGGAACTTGAAGATCTGGTAGTTTAACTGAAATAAAAACTATTTGGTTCACTTGCATTTGAAGAGAAGCTTTGGACCGATTAAAAATTTTTGCTTTTGATCCTGAAACGAAGAATTTTTAAGATAATTTGTTTGCTAACTGGCATACAAATATTTTTGGATCACTAAGATTTTAAAAAAATAAAACTGATTATTTTTAATAATTGCACGATGCTAAGCAAATCGTCACAAAAATGTTAAAATTTTTAATGAAGTTTGACTGTTTAAAGAAATTTTCGGTTTAGCTAAATTAACATGCATGATACCAGTTACAACAGAGTAGAATAGCATCAATAGATAGGAGATTTTTGCTTCAAAAATTATACCTAATTATAGAAGTTGAAAGAAGTACAAGAGCAAATGTGGGACCTAACCCTTGTATTAATTGAGAAAAAACTTTGGAATCCTTAGGAGAGAGAGAGAGAGAGGATTTTTACAACTGTTCGTTATAACGGTGCAGCTCAAGTGTCTATATAGTATGTAGTGACATGTACTATGCTCACACTTTTTCTTGATACCCGAGCCCCCTAGTCCTCTCTCAGCCCGGCACAGCACGGCCCGGTAGAAAACACCAGCTCCACTCGGAACGTCACGGCTCAGTTTGCAGTGCTGCCTACCTTCTTCCTTACTTGTCATTGCTATCTAGTCCAAGACATGCTATTACCTCAGTCTAATAATTGTGCTATTACGCTCAGTTTTCCGCCGTTGAAGTTGACAGCTCTGCACTGCTGTGACGTAGACAGAAACCTCCTCTCCCCGCACCCCCCGCTGTGGAGTATCAAGAAAAAGTGCGCGACTAGTAGGTGTGTAAGTATGAGTGTGGACACATGATTATCTTATAAATTTGTGAATGTAACATGCACTCGTGAGTCTAACATGAATGTAAGCTCGTAAAATTCATGAATACAACTGTAACGTAACAGCTTCCACAAAAGTCTTGCATAATTTCAGAAGTGAAACATATGTTTTTATGAATGTAAATCATTTAGAATCTAAATTTAAGTGCATATCATGATCGTTGTGGGGGTGAGTGGCATTGTCTAGTATTCCTTGATGCCTTTTACTCTCTTGCTTTGACGTAGAGAGTATGTTATGAAATGCTGCATGAAAAAACAGCGTAATTTTGGCAGAAAAATTCCTATTACAGAGCCCTGGTAACAAAAAAGTGGATAAATCCAGTTGCTAAATTTAGAAAAAAAAATCCTCCATCAGGTGGTGTAGCCAGAATCCATGTTATATGGGTCCATAATACCGAAAAATCAAATGATGACCAAGCGTCTGTCTGTCTATGAACAATGTTAGCGTGGAATGTAAACCATTCAGCTGATTTTCTCCAAAAGAGTTATTCCTCAATCAATCTGGCTGATATCAAGGCCCAATGAATTTGAAACCAATATTTCAATTTTGGGGTGTACTTTACATGAAGCCTGTAGGACATTTTCCAAATTTTTAAAAGAATTTGTTCCATGATTTTTTATTAAATTTTGTTATTGGATAGTGTGAAGGACACTTACAAGAATGGTGCTGGTCTAATGTTCACTGAAAATCCTGGAGTTTTGAAAATTGAAAAAGTTCAAAATTTTTTCGAAGTCTTCCTACAACTAAAATATTAAAGATAGAGATCTTTTCCCTTAATGAAATCTGTTCCTTAAAGATAGATTTTGAAATAAGGTCATGTTCAATTTTTCGAATATTTGAGTACATTTCGCATAATTTTGCATGAAAATATGAACAAGAAAGTACGTGCTGTGTTAGCGCCACTAGTTTGCTTTGTTGGCAATACGCAGTTAGTGCAAGCCTTACAGTGCTCTTGTGACAAGCTTTGATGTGTGAGAGGGAGTTCCCAGATTATTTGATACTTTACCACAAGAAAATGATAGTGGAACCACAGCTGGTGACAGATATGCGACTTGCAATTATGAGATCACTCGTTGTGTCACCAACTTGTTTCATGGGCAGCGACAAGGTTTGGAATGCTGAATCAGCAGCTACTGCTCCATTAACTATAGGCTCATTTTGAATTTTTTGTATGGAAAGGGCATGCTCCTTGCAGAACTAGCAATAATCATAGTAATAACAGGATTGTAAGCAAAGTTTAAAATAATTATTTCATTGCAGTATTGAATGTATTTTAATTTTTTCGTTTCAGCATTGATTGTATTTTTATTTTGTTGTCAAGCCAAAGATCTCTAAAGCAATATTGGGTTAAGGAATCTCAGGACAATTTGATAAATAAATTTCAAAATATCAGAAAATGAGTATGTTTTTGACCATTGAAAGACAGATTCTCTATGATTTTGTCTCCTCTCCCTCTGTCACTTCAGAAAGAGTGATACTGATAGTGGGCTCATCCAGCAATGACCACACAAAAGTGCCATGCCTCGCCACTGTCAATTCCAATAACATTATACTTCAATAATCAATAGTAATGATCGTGCTGGCAAGATTTCTCGGTGTAGGAATGTGAGGCATATAAGCAACCCACTCAGTCATACACATAAGCTGTCCTCAGTTTCCTACTTGTTGACCCAACTCAACTTTGTTGATGACACCATACAAATCTCAGAATGTCCTCCAGCCCAAAAACATACCCTTATTGAAAGAAGCATACAGATTTTCAAAATGATTAAAAGATTTAATTCGTGCCATAAAGTACTTGAATTTGAGAGTACATTTTGAATTTTTTAAATTAAGAAAAACAATATTTCATAGAAACAAAGACTGTATAGAAATTTATGTTCATGCATATTCAACGAGCTCATTTTGGTCTATAGTGAAATTTTTTCACTTACAGATTTATTTTTTGAAATTACGAGGCACATATAAGGGATAGACAAGAGTGAAACTTAATACGACTTAAAAACAGTTTATTAAAACTTTACAAGCGAGAGTTGCCTGATTATGTAATTATGAAAACATACTTGAGAGAGATGAGAACATATTTAAGGAATTTTTTCACAATATAATTAATATAAAATTAAAAATTTTTATTTGCGATGTAATATTCTACTTTGTGTTTTCAGCACAGTAAAGACAGTATGCATAGTATTAATTTTTCCAGTTGAATACTACTACCTTCAATACTTGTCTTGATTCTGCACAAAAATGCACCCCAAGAATGTGAAAAATTATAAATGTTCTCTCTTTTTATCCAATTCACTAAAATTTATAGTCAACGATTTAGAAGTCAAAAATCCAAACCATTGATAATATGGATTTAATTTTGGTGGAGTGGTAAGTCTCCCACAAAGTCACGTACAGTTTTTATTGTTCTTCGACGAAATAAATCAGAGCGAAAAATGAATAAATCATAAACACACATCTGAAGTAATTTCATGTGGAAAGTATAGAAATTTAACTTAAACATTAAAAAAATTCTTCTAAGATGAACTCTTTTAATACACACAAATGTAATTGCCTAAACAGTCTTTATGTCAAAAATTTTTAAAATTCAAGAAAATTACTTTTTAGCTAACATAAAAATCATTCCATAATTATTTCAAAATTATTCCATAATTTTATTACCCTGTAATTTCCTTTCTCACAAGAACAGATTATTTAATAATGTTCCTGAGAAAAATTCGTAGTTAACAAGAACTATTATGAAATAATTCAATTTTATTAATAAATATTCCCTCTCGTTGTCAATTAGTGACTAAAACTCAGTTTGACATTGTACTTTGCTTTGCATTTATCAACAGAACATTAATAGACTCTGAAATAATTAAGGTATTGGGTAATGTATTTGTGCAATTCCTTTAAAGATTATCCCTTGGCTGTAAAACTTGGAACAATTACAAAGGAGGGCAAAGGAGATGTGTACAGCTATGATGAAGATGACATGGTGGAGGATCCAAATCTTGCTCAGCATTTGGCTCATTTTGGAATCAACATAACCCAGATGGAGAAGGTTTGTTTGTCGATGATATTACTTGAATTTGTTAGCATGGATGAATACAATTTTGAATTTGCTTGCAGACCGATAAATCCATGCTGGAATTGGAAATTGATTTGAACCAGCAGACTGGTGAATGGGGAGCTCTGCAGGAAGCAGGGAGCCGACTGACTCTAATGTATGGTCCAGGATACACTGGATTAATAAATCTTGGCAATTCATGTTACCTCAACAGCATCATGCAAGTTGTGTTTACCCTTCCTGATTTTTGCAAAAGGTAATTATGATGTCTTGTTGTTAGGACTTCTTGCTTCCATTGAATATTCTTTATACAGAGAAAATATTGCACACAAACAAAATTTTACAACATAACTATTTATATGAACATTGATTTTTTGATAATTATGTAACACATTTTTCCCTAAAGTGTGAAATTTATGCTGTCTTCAAACTTGTTTAAGTGGCTCAGGGCATATTTTTATGTCACTGCAGTATCTCTCACCTGGAGGTCCTAGGGTTCGAGTCCCGACGGTGGGAAGATGTTAGACACTAACTACATTGCTAGGTCGGATTTAGTCACTGTCTGGAGGAGAATTCTAGTGGCTGGCTGCTCTGATCAATTAATTTTCCATGGTTTCTCTGATCGACACCACGCAAATGCCAGAACAGTAATTAACAAATGGGCCATGGACTGCACGCCATCTATATTTCCTATTTTGTGTCCTATCCTCACCCCTTATTTACACAAACACAAACTTACATGCACTACACTACCAGACATACTGTGAGACCAGTCAGGAGCTTAGAGGTTGGTTGACACCAGATCTCACCATCAAGCAGGAGAATATCACCGCCTCCTGCAATAAAAAATATGCACTGCACTTGTAGGACCAATGACCTTAGCTATTGAGGTGCCCGGATTCACTAATCAATCAGTTGCTATGTTCAAGATTTTGTTTCTTTATTTATTGATAGACTTAAAGTCCTAAATTTACAATTTATAATTGAACAATACACAATTAACATAGAAAAAGAGTTGCACATTCTGTAATATCATTAATCGTAGCCCAACAGCAGTGCTCTAGCTTTGATGATTTGATGTTGCCAAAGTATTTAACCTTTTCTAACCCATTTATTTTCTTTTAAAAGATGTTGCTGGATTTATTCTCATTTCATACACCATGTATAGTAATTTTGAATTGAGATTTGGACAATTTTTTACAATAACTTTACATTATCAATTATGCATCTGCATACTTTTATTGCATTCCATGAATTTGTTTTTAAGTCTATAGAATTCTTTTATGTTACTAAAATGCTAGACAGGTTAGTTCTGCTGATAAAAATGATACAAATCCAGTCATGGGTTTTTATTTGTTGATAGTGATTCTGTTGTAAAAATATCTCCATACACAAAAAAGTATAAGTGATTTTGTACACCTGCTGTTTGTAAGAGGAAAGCACAATATTTATGCATTGCTCAACATTAATTGCATAGTAGTGCTCCAGATCTAGTGACCTGATGTTGCAGTTATTATTGATTTCTTTTCCATGACAGCTTTTTTTTTCTCTGAATAACACATGTTACTCAAACTTTTGACAATTTTTGAGTTGCCTCTTGAAATTTAATTATTTCTTATTGATTACTAACTTGAACTTCTTGTGCAATTGCAGATTTGTAGATGGAGCTCCTGCCATATTTGATAGTGCACCTTCTGATCCTACTTCTGACTTCAATGTGCAAATGTAAGTTACATGCTCTTGCTGACATTGTATAGTTTTTTGCGCATTGGAATGACCCACAATGTCAAAAGGAAATTCAGTTCTAATTTCCTAATATTCAATGAATTGTAGAAACTATGTTTGATTTGACATTGCAAAGAATTTACATCAAAACATGATGTGTATTTTTACTTTCTCTCAGTACAGAGAAAGTATTGTATTGCTGTGGGGGGAAAACCGTGGACACAGGAAAACTTCTTATTCTAGGACCCTGGTGACAAAAAAGTGGATATATCTTGTCCCTATACTTCCTCTTACACATGTAGTCAGAATCCACATTTTGTGGATCCTTGATACCAAAACCTCAATTGAAGGCAAAACGTCATGTCTGGTCAACACTAACACCTAAACTGTTCAGCCAATTTTGTCCAAAATTGATGTACCCCAATCGTCGTGGGGTTCAAAAAAAAGTTCAAATTTTTTTATTAAATATTGTTGGCAGATGGCATGGAAGATGCTTTAGAGAATGATGCAGATCTAATTTTTGTTGAAATCCTTGATTTTTCAAAAATTGCAAAAGTTTAATTTTTTCAATGTTTCCCTACAACTAAAATATCGAAGATAGATATTTTCAATGAAATCTGTTCATTAAAAACAGATTTTGAAATAAGGTATAGTAGAACTTTTTCAAAATTTGAGTAGCCTCATTGAATTTTTCAACAAAATATAGGCAGTTTTTAATTTTTTTTTAAAATCATTTTCCACTCAAAATTATCTCCAAATTTTTTCTTTAAGTTTTTCCTCGTATGTATCAAAAGATGATGAAAAAATTGGTGCTTATCTTGTTTCTGGCAAACACTGCATTTTTGGAAATGGCAAAATTTTAATACTTAAAATTTCCAAAATAAAAGTAGGGATTTTTGCCTTAATCTAACTTTTCTGAAAAATCAATTCATTAAAAAAAAGTAGTTTTTTGTGAAATTTGTGCTTAAAATTTTTGCAATTTTAAAAAAAAATTATGTTCTCAAAAACTATTGAAAATTGTTTCCACAAGAACAGCTTAAAAGAACCTCCAGAACAAGAAACGCTTAAAAGAATGGCACAAGTCTCATTTTCTTTGTACTCTCTGTATTTTCTAAAACTGCAAACATTTGAAAACTACAAAATTGAAAATAGAGAATTTTGCCTTAACCAAAATCTGTTCTAAAAATCAGTTCATTAAATAGGTCATGTACAATATTTTTGCAAAAGCTAGTAGTTTTCGCCCAATCTCCACTTGAAATTAATGAAATATATAAAGGTGTCTAACCAAGGATGGCTGGAAACTTCTGTAAGATAACACAGCCACATAAAAGTAAAAGTTGTCAGACCCAAAGACTTGACACTTGTTTCTCTATGTATTTCAATGCTTTGAAACTAAACCTGAAGTTAGAATTGCACCACCACCTGCAATTTTTTTAAATTGCAAAAAAACCCACCATTTTTTTAAATTGTTGTTGTTGTGGTTTTTGTCAATTTTGTTCATTTTGTTGTCAGAACCAAAGATTTGATATACATTACTCTATGAATGTTGATGCGCTGAAGCCAGAATTGCGCCACCACCTTCTGTTTTTTTTTAAAGTTTCAAAAAACCTACAAATTGCAACATGAAATTGTAGATTGTAAATTTGAGGATGGTTTTTTTGTGATAAAAAAACAACAACTGGACAGTGGTGACACAATTCTGGCTTCAGCTTCGGATTCAGCGCAACTCTTCTGTGCACTGTGTAATTATCTAATGCCTGTGTAATTATTCCATTTATTGTCATAAAACTCTGATAGTTAATTCTTCTAGATATTTTGAACTGGAATATAAAATGGGGAAATTTTTCTAGATTTTTCTTATTTTATTTGACACTTGTTTTTCTGAAGCCTTTTTATCCCTAGCATAAATTGGTGTATTAATTCTATTTCAGGGCGAAACTTGGTGTAGGCCTTATGTCAGGAAAGTACTCCAGACCTCCTGCGGAGCCTGGTGTTGAAGATAGTCAACCTGGAATATCACCACATATGTTTAAAGCATTAGTAAGTCGTGGCCACCCTGAATTCTCTACAAAACGGCAGCAAGATGCACAGGAGTTTTTCATGCATCTTATAAATACACTAGAGGTGAGATAATTCAAGTATGGTTTTTTAGTGTGCCCAAACAATTTTCAAATTGTTTTCAGCAAAATGATGAAGGTGAAGTTGCTCGCACAATTATTTTTTTATGTACCCTTTGTACAATTAAGTACTGCAGGAACCACCTGCTGAGGGTTACAGGAGGTTAGGACTTTTTTCTAACAAGCCTTTAGGCATTTGTTTTCCCACTTCCAGGGCCCTCTGTAAAGAAATGGGTCTTAGAAGATCTTATATGCTTTTTCTGGAAGTGGCAGAAGATGGCGTGGCAAGCGCCATGCTTCGTGTGAATATTTTTCTCAATGTTTACTGTTAACAAAGCCATTAAATATTGGTACTTATTTGGAAAGGAGGCTGATCACCTTGAATGGGTCACAGCCAGGTAAAAATCCCCAGCTTTGTAGGGGTTTGAACCTGGGTCCCTCAGGTTAGCAAATGTATGTCCTGTATCCACTAAACTGCCACGACCCTTTACAATTATTTTTCATGGATAGTTAAAGTGGATGGATAGTAAAAGACAATTTTAATAATATTAACCCTTGATTGTTGTCAAATTTAGTCAGGTATTAAAGTGAAAAACATTTATTGTAGCTATCATTAGTATCTAAAAATTTGACTAGAAAATGCAATTTATTTTAATTTAATTTTGTTTTGTAAAGGTATGTAGTGGTGAATGTCAGTCAATCTGTACAATTGTTGATTGTTACAGTGTGTATTTGTTAGTTTTATTTTGATTTCATGGACTATTATAACTCTGGAGATGTTACTAACAGTTTGGTGGCTATGGAATGCAAACATCATATGTTGGGACCAAAGGCACAATTGAGTTTCAGGCAAGAGCATGAACCTGGGTCATTGCTGAATTCAGTGCTGTGTACTCTAATGAAACTAAATGCTCAATGGACAATAAATAATCAAGGTGTTGTTGTTTAATAGTTTCCCTAATAGATGGGATTTGGCATTTGTCAATACAAATGGCTTCCAGATTCAGCATTTGGCAATACTGTACCATATGCTGTGTAGCTGTCAGTACAAAAGAAAAATTTCCCTGTGGATAATATAAAAATTTTACAATTGAAATCATTCTTGTTTATATGAATGTTCAAAGTATTCGTGGATGATAGTATTAAATCTTGTTTCTTGTGTTGATAGAGACACAGTCGTCACCAGCAAAATCCTTCAGAATGTTTCAAGTTTTCTGTTGAGGACCGCTTCCAATGTTCGGTATCGAAGAAAGTGAAGTACACCTACAGGGCTGAGTACAGTTTGCCCTTGTCAATCCCATTGGATGCAGCTACCAACAAGGAAGAGGTGGCAGTATATGAAGCTCGTAGAGCAGAGATGGAAGCTAGGGGGCAGCGCATGTTAGTTTTGTTTCTGGAGATCTATTGTTATTTGTGTGAAGAAATTTATCTAAATACCAATTAGTTCTGGTTACTTGAGACTTCACTGTTGTTCTCACATTCTAATGTACTTCCAAAATTTCTTGGGCTTAGTTCTTTTAGATCTTTTTTCTTAGTCATATGCTTTCAGTTATAGATGATTATTTATTCTCTTCAAACCTTTTCCTCAAATTTTATGAGATACTTTAAATATTGAAGTATTAGGGGTGAAATCTATAAATATATTAATGTAATTCTCCTTACTTTTTGCAGAGATCCAAACGAGTTGGTGAGGCCTCATATCAAACTGTTTTCCTGCTTGGAGGCTTTCACTCGACCTGAAACTATTCCTGGTTTCTATAGTACTGCGATAAATGACAAGACCACAGCACAAAAGTTAGTATTGCATGAATTTTGTTGCAGCATAGTGATTAAAAGTCTTGAAATAAATATTTCATATTTATTTTTTATAATAGACAAATAATGTTAATTAACCTATCATACTGGCTTATAACGTCCCACTATTTTGGAATGTCCCGAAAGTTGTGAATTGAAAATACAGAAGCGTACATTGTGCTGCATCTGATTTATAGAACTACTCGTTTGGCTTCGTTTCCTGATTATTTGCTTCTGCACCTAAAGAAGTTTACATTGCGAGAGGATTGGGTGCCAATCAAGCTTGATGTAGCAGTCGAAATGCCAGATACCCTGAACCTGGATGCGCTGCGAGGCTCTGGCCTGCAGCCTGGAGAGGAGTCGTTGCCTGAGCTGACAGAGGCTCCTGCTCCAGAGTTCAACCAATCCCATCTTGCTGTGCTGGTGGACATGGGCTTCCCGCTGGAAGCGTGCAAGAAGGCTCTGTATTTCACTGACAATGCTGGGGTAGATGCAGCTACTGCATGGCTCATGACCCATGTGTCAGACTCTGATTTCTCTGATCCCTTTGTACCTCCTGGGACTGATCGCAAACAAGGTATCCAAAAGTTTTTGTTTTTCTCTCTTATTAACACTCCATGCATGAAACACTTTTTCTTGCTTGTTTTCCAAGCATGAAATGGCAATTTCTTTCATTAAAATAGTATAGAAACATTACAAAAAGTGCACAAAACATTACAAAAGAATGTGCAAAACATTGTTCGTGCCCAGCATCTTAAAAAATAGTATAAGTAACGTGTGTGAGGTGATTTACATGCTTGTAGTAGCTTGTGTAGCTTCACTTGGGTGACAAACTTGTTTCTTGTGCAAATCTCTTGTTTTGTGCACTTATGTCATATTATTAATACTGTATGATTACTATTTAATTATGTGTGTGGAATTTTGAAGTTTGATTTAATAGAGCACTAAAGTTAAGTAGTTTTGAGGTTGTAATTAAACTCTGGCCTTGATATAGACGCAACGTTATTCAACATCTTATAGAACTTAGTATCATGTACATTGAGCACTGAGAAAATTATTTTGTAATTTACTACATTTGAAACACAGGTCTTATTCACTAGAATTGATTAATTATTCACAGAAGTGAACCACTTCACAGTGAAATTGATATGTCTGAAAATGTTGACAAATTGTCAAGGAACTTTTG
>BLKR01000481.1:0-162500 GCA_011170035.1 Teleogryllus occipitalis | reverse complement strand
CTACGAAATGTTGTCATGTATATAACTTTTTTGTTTCAACTTTTTCAGTGTACCGTCTAGTAGCATTCATTTCACACATGGGTCCATCATCTATGGTGGGTCATTATGTGTGTCATATTCTAAAAGATGATAAATGGGTTCTCTTCAACGATAACAAAGTGGCTCTGTCAGAGAATCCCCCTAAAGAATTGGGTTACCTCTATCTCTACAAACGAATGTGAAATGGAGGCATCGAAGTCTGCGCCTCATCTGTAAGTGAATACGTTGCAAGTTATTGCTCCAATTTAATTATTTCAACTGCACTGGGTCAGAAGACACATTACAGTATGCAAAATAAACATTGCTTGAAAGTTCGCTATTTAAACATGGAATTTATACAAAACGTGAAAGATCACTGCATTTATTGATTTTTAAGAAATTAAAGTGTTTTCATCCACACATAATGCAAAGTCTTTTGTGGATATTTGATACATTTTCACTTTCAAGTGGGTTGTGTGTTTGTTGTTGTTTTTGTGTTGTTTTTTAGAAAATGAAGTTTATTGGTGTTGTATGGCCTTGGATTTGTTTGATTCATCTAGTTTGTTCTGATTGGAATGTCTTGATCAGTTTTTCCTGCAAATAGTTATGTATGAGGCAAGCATTTTGGAAATCTTAAATACGTATTTTTATACATTTCATTGCCTTAACTATTATGCAAATATTAGTGGTTACAGACTTCTGTATATAATGGGAAGTAAATGAGGTTTATGAAAATACTGGATGTACTCGTATATCAAATAAGATTGCTTAATGCAAACAACATATTTATTTGTCATCTGATACAAAATTAAGTGTAAACAATTTTTATATTGTATAAATTACTGTAAAAAATTGACAATAAATGTATTGGTTATATCAGTCTATCAATTTCTTATAATTATTTATTGAGGAAAAGATTCAATGTGGACTAGTTGGATCTGGTATTTAAATTGCATTATAGGATCTGCGATTTACAAGATTGTCCGAGCACTTGTGGGGAAACATAATTCCAGCTAATAAAATGTCTTGAAGCCCTTTGAGATCCTTAATACATGGCACCAAAACGCTCACAATCAAATAGGGCACAAAACAGAAGGATGCTATCCACCATGATACAAGAATAAGAATCACAAACCAGAAGACAACATTGAAGGCCTCTGCTCCTCCTTTTCCAGCCCCCATTTTTGTTTGTGAGCTGAAACAGACAAAAAATATTATTAACAAATAAGACAGCACTATCAATACTACAGCATCAATTTTGTAACTTGTTAATTTACGTAAATTATTCAGTTTTAAGTTTTAGCTGCAAATTATAACTGAGCAAAATCAGTTGTAATTAAAAGCTTGTTCAATAAACAATATTTATATATTGGTAATAGTTTTAGGTATGCTAGGAAAATTAACAATTAATTAATTTTTTTTAAAATGGATAAAAAGCTTACTTTTAGCAACAGTTAATTTTCCATCTTAAATCAGGAAGTTATTTAATTTTAGTGTTATCGACATTCGTAATATTTATCCTACTGCGCATGCTATATAGCCAATGAACTGAAATTGTTCCAAAACAGATCTCATGATTTTGAGATCTCAATAATATTACTATCAATTTTGAATTCTCTTCTCAGTTTTAGCTTAGCAAATAAGTCAACAGTAATATTTCAATCAATATTGTTAGCACCATCTCTTTCTACTTAAGGAATACTGAAGACATTCTGTTTTTCTTCAGTCATTGTAGCAATTCAGAATCTTATTTTTCTTTCAAATAATCTTAAATAGCTCATTCCTCATTCTGCACTTGATGAGATAGCTCACATTGCTATAAATAAATGTTCATCTGCAGCTATCTGGAAAAATTGTCCATATTTTATGAATGTCTACATCCAAATATTAGAAAGAACCATCAAAGTTCATATTTGAAAAATTAATTCATTCTTATGGTCAATGGTGAAAAACTCAAGTTACATTAGAATCAAATCACAATCTTTTCCTTAAATTTCTTTTTTCTGGTATTGGCAGTTTTACAATTTCTTTTTATTCATCATCGAGTGATTGATAAATCTTGATGCATTTAACAGTATTTTTGTTTGTATTTTAATATTTCAGACAAAAGAATTGTACTTAGTGTCATCTTGTTAATGTCTCGGTCTCTTCAACACTGTTGAAACACTGTTGTTGGACCATTAAATGATAATGATTTTTTCTTTAGTTGTATTTAAGCATCAATTATTGCCAGTACAGAATGCCATTATGTAAACTCAATGGAAACAGCCAAATAATGCCATTTTAAGAGAAGTGACATTTATAATCTCGTCTTCAGTTTGTTTTCATTGCAGTCTCTTCTTGAAGGCAGTGAAAACTGAACTCTAGATTTTGGACAACTGCTTCTATTGCTTTGAGTTGCACAAACTACCTGGGCATACTATTGTGTCCTTTGCTGTACAATCTTTTTTCCTGTAATTGTTTTTTAATGAATAAAAAAAATAGACAATTTTTTAACATAATATTGTGAAAAAAATTTTGAATGTTGTTTTTGTTGTTGTTTTTAATTCAAAATAAATTTAAAAGGAGAGAAGATCCCCTGAAGTACAAAGTACAAACACCTCAAAAATTTCATTCAAATAAGGCCCATTGCTGTGAAGGCTCAGTCACTAACGCTGGGTGCGGATCTGTTTATTTATTTACTTTACATCAAAAAGAGTTAAAATTTGTGTGACGTGCTATGGGAAAAAATTAATTCTGTGCACATTTTCAAAAATTCTGTAATCCCTACCCTAAGCCATATACTACTTGAATTTTGAATACAGAAAGAAAATGAATAATTTTTGCACAGAGTGTAAACAAAAATATTCGCTTCAATGTAATAAAATCTATTTTCAAGGGTAAATCAACCATTAATTTGGGCTCTTATCCCTCGTGTCCTTCATCAAGGAATAATACTTCCTGCAATGACATCATGGAGAACAATAACATGAATGACTATATTTCCCACTGAATTCTAGAAGTGCACAGGTAACGAAGTTACATTTTTATGTCCAGAACAAAAACAAGGGGCCATCTCAGCATTTGCTCAAAGGATCAGGTAAACTGGACGAAAAACCTGATCGAGATGGGGGTCATTTATCTGGAAGCAGCAGTACAATACTTGTTACAGGTTGTTTAGAATTATACAATCCAAATGGTAAATAATACATTAAATATCACTGTTAAAATTAATGACCTTTTGATGCTCAGTATAGTCTCTAATTGTATAGAAACAGTTATGCAGCAGAAACGATTTTACTTGAGATATAAACCTTTCTATGAAATTTAATTGAATGTCATCTGGCAAAATGTTGTTAAATGATGTACATGTATTGTATGTAATTTTTTTTGTAATGAGCTGTTGATATTGTCACCTGATGAATATGATTACCACATCGAGTGTTATAATTGTAAACATTGGCGTTTTCTGAAAATATATTTCCACCTTTAAGCAAGTCATTTTTGACAAAAATATTGATTTCTAAATCAAGAGACAAAGTAATGGTAAAATTCCTAGATTAATAAAGAGAGGATTACAAGAATCACATGGGTAGGATTTGGTTATTATTCGTACAATTCTTTTTTGTAATCTAAATGTTTGGGAGCTACAAGATGTATTTCCCCAGAATGTTATGCCATATCACAGGTGGGAATGAACATTTGCAAAATATACACAACGAGCAGTATGAAAGTTGACTGAATTTGAAATAATTCTCAACGCGTAGCATAATGAACTTAATTTTGTGTTCAATTCATTTAAATGGACATTCCATTTGAAGTTTGACTGAATTGAGAGACCTAAAAGTTGTTACCTTATCAGTCAATAGTACACCGTTCATTTTCAATGGAGTACAGAATTGTTTATTTGAAATGGAAAACTGCATTAAAATTTTTTTTTTTTTTTTTTCATTTACTATTAATTGGTTATTTCGAAACCAATTTGAAACATAAGATACTGTACTATTTACGGTTTCTATATTGCAAAGAATGTTTGTATCATCCGCAAAGAGAACTGTTCTTCCGTTTCGAATCGTCGAGGGCATATCATTTGCGTACAGTAGGAAGAGAATAGTGCCTAAAATCGAGCCCTGAGGGACTCCACGTGCAATTGGCAAAGAGTCAGAAAGATATGTATTTAATGATCCATTATTCCAGTAAGGTATTTCTACTCCCCGAGATAGTTGTCTTAGATACGAACGTAACCAACCTAGGGCAATACCACGGATTCCATATGAAGGTAATTTTGAATGTAAAAGTCATGATCAATGACGTCAAAAGCTTTAGAAAGATCTAAAAATAATCCAATATGAGCTTCGTTTTGATCCAATGATGAGGCGACATCTTTAAGGAAAGAGAATATGGCTGTTTCCGTAGATTTTGATTTCCTAAATCCGATGGTAATCTGAAAGCGCGTCGTGTTTACTGAGAAAAGTTTCCATTCGTACGTAAAACAGTCTCTAATATTTTTGAAAAAATTGACAGAAGAGAAATAGGCCGATAATTTTTAATTTAATTTTTGTTGCCTTAAAAAAAACGCTCAATCTTAGCTGTTTGAAAATATCTGGAAATGTTCCAGTGCATAAGGATGTATTAAATATGCGAGTTAACGGGTGTATAATGGCAGGCGGACAGGTCTTTATCAATCCGGAAATTCATCTAAACCGGCCGAATATTTATTTTTTAGTTAACCGATTATTTTGAGAATTTCATAGGAAGTTTCGGAAACGAACACGAATTTGAGACTTTTGGGGGTACTTTACATGAAGCCTCAACATTTTTCAAAATTTTCTCAAAAATCGCTCGAAATTTTGTAATTAATCTTTGTGTTCGGATGGCGTAAAAGACACTTAAGAGAATGGCGCAGGTGTCTTCAAAATCCCTGATTGTTAGAAAATCGCAATAGTTTTCGGCGTCTTCCTGCATTTACAATATTGACGATAGATATTTTTTGCCTGAATGTCAGTGCTTCAAAAACAGATATTGAAATAGTTATGTACAATTTTTCGAAAATTTGAGTACTTTACGCGTAATTTTGCATGAATATAGGTAATTTTATTCACATAAACGGCGTTGATTTTTTTCTTTAAATTTCTTCCACGTATGTATCAAAGGCCGGTAAAAAAAGGTGGTGTTACGAGTGTCCGTAGTGTAATTTCCGGCGAAATCGTATTTTCGAAAATCGCTAAATTTTAACTTTTCAAAACCACAAAATTATAGAAAGAGATTTTTGCTTGAAACAAAATCTGTTCTAAAAACCAGCTTTAAAAAAACAAGTACAATTTTTTGAAAAATGAGTATTTTTGCATAATTTCTGCTTGAAATTAATACAATTCATAAATAACATTTTCTCAAAAACCGTTCCAAATTTTGTCTTCAATTTTTTTTTTCACGGATAGAACAAAAAACCCTTAAAAGATTGACGCAGATCTCATTTTCGAGACCTTTCTGAATCTTCGAAAATTGCAAATTTAGAAATAATGCGCGAAAGTACGTGCTGTTATAGCACCACTAGTTTTATTTCAAGTTACTATTAGAAAAACGTTTTTTAATTATTTTAGGGGTGTCCTTTTTGCAATTGGCCCCTCCCTGAAATACTTTCGGGATTCGTTTTTGACCGGCTCGCCTCAGATATTTGGCTGTGTATACAAATTCAGATAGCTTATCGTACTTCTTGTTAGGTTTTCGCATCCTCTCTTTCCGATATCCTTTCCTAGGCTGATTCTCGTCGGTTGTAAATCTATCGCTGTCGGTGGCAGCTCTTGCGTATTTCGTAAGAGGAGGAAAGAGGTCAAGTGCATGAACTGCTATAAATGAAACGTGGAACAAATTCGTAAATCACATACGTCGTCTTGGGATGAGAGGAACGGGACCTCTCTGTTTATTTTGCCATTTAACTGAGTCTTAAGCACAAGTTAATGTTTGTGTAATAAATATGAACCATTTCAACGTATTAATCACCGACCACGCCCCAATTTGGTTTGACCCGAACTAGTGCCAAAAATTCCCTCACTTGACAACACAATAATGTGGACAGGCGCCCAGCGAAAGCAGTCACCAACACAGGTATTTCATGTTGGGAGGGTACACTTTATGGAATTTGGCACTTTTATATTTACTTTTTCGTACACAATACACGGAGTAACAATTGCATAAAGTAATGTAATGCGGAAAATCGATTTCAACGGAAGTACTCGATTTGGTCCCCTGATTCCGGAAAAAAACACGGACTCCGGTCCCCTGTTTTGTTTCAAATCGTCGGCCCGTCCGTCAGTCTGCCTGAACAACACTAACGCGAAATTAACAAGATTTTTTCCAAAATGAATATACCCCGGTCGATTTAGCCATACTGAAAAATCTGCGATAAAAACATTCTTCAAATTTTGGGGGTGCTTTACACGATGCCCCTGAGACTTTTTCAAAATTTTCTCAAAAATGGCTTCAAATTCTTTTGGGGGTGAAAATGGGCTTCAAAATGCGCATTTTCAGAAATGCTCAAACTACATTCTCTCAAGAACTGCTCTAAATTTTTACGAAAATTTGCAGAATATGGTCATGTTTACTCTTCTATATTATTTTTAAAGTCATATTTCAATTTCACTGTTAGGGGTCCGAAAAAATGACCTTTAGGCGGCAATAGATGTCAGCTGAGATGAGGTTGGAACGAATCCGAAAAGATAGCCTTGACTAAATAGTTAAGGAAACTAGGTAGTTCGAGAAAGTCTGTGCACCACTAGTTTCTTTGATCACGAAAGGAATTTTAGTCCTCTGGCGGTGGCGGCTTATGCCGGATGTCAGTAAACTCATCACTATCAGTAAAATTGCGACAAGGCTTCCCTCTCTGCGACCTCCCGTACGCCTCGCGACCAACAGGCGAAGAAAGGAAGCTTCGAATCATTTTACTCTCTGCTAGAAAGAACTGGGAAAGAACTTTGTTTCTCTGGGGAAAGCACACAGTTCGATTTTGCGTTGTTTTTGTCGTTCGACAGCGACCAACGTTAACTGTGAAGATTTCTTTCGAGCCCGTTGAATTTTTCTCATTTTTTTTATTAGGATTTATTTTTGCCAGAGAGCAGAAAAAACTTAACTGATCTTGGCATGGTCTGCGCAGACCAGCCCTGAGGAAGACCACGAAAAGATAGTCGAAACGTCGGCAACACAGCCTTCGACGCGGCGTCACCCGGACAGCCAAGTTCAGTTACATGACTGGCCGCGGAAGCCTACGACTTCGCAGAAAAATACTTGGTGACATGAGGGGAAGAAGTACATCGAGGTGACAAAAGTCATGAGATAGCAATTTGCAAATTTACAGATGGCAGAAGTATCGCATACAATAGGTATAAAAGGACAGGCACTGGCAGAGCTTTCATTTGTACTCAAGTGATTCATGTGAAAAGGTTTCGGACACGATTATAGCCGCACGACGCGAATGAACAGACTTTGAACACGGAATGGCATTTGGTGTTAGACGCATGGGTCATTCCATCTCGGAAATCATTAGGGAATCCAATATTTCGAGATCAGTAATGTCGAGTGTGCCGAGAATACCTCATTTCAGGCATAACCTCTCACACCACAGACAACCCAGTGGTCGACGGTTTTCACTTAATCACCGAGAGCAGCGACGTTTGCGTAGGGTTACCAGTGCTAACAGACAAGCATCAACGCGTGAAATAACCACAGGAATAAATATGGGACACACGACGAACGTATTCGTTAGAGAACGCGGCGAAATTTTTCTGTAATGGGCTATGGCGGCAGAAGACCGACTGTAGTGCCTTTGCTAATAGCCCATCGCCTCCAGTGCCTCCCCTAGGCTCATGCCCATGTCGATTGGACCCTAGATGCCTGAAACACCATGGCTTGGTCGGAGGAGTCTCGATTTTAGTTAATAAGAACTGATGGGTTCTGAACTGAGAGGGGAGGAGAACTGAGCAAGAGTTTGTGTGACGCATAACCCCACGAAGCTGTGGACCTAAGTTGTCAACAAGGCGTTGTGCAAGCTGGTGATGGCGGCTCCATTATGGTGTGGTCTGTTATATGGAATGGATTGGGTTTTCTGGTCCAACTGAACCGATCATTGACTGGAATTAGTAATGTTCAGCCACTTGGAGACCATTTGCAGCCATTTATGTTCCCAAACTGATGGACTTTTTATGGGCCGGGCCACAGTTGTTTGCGATTAGTTTGAAGAATATTCTGGACAATTCGAGCGAATGATTTGGCTAGATCGCCCGACTGAATCTCAACGAACATTTATGAGCCACAATCGAGAGGCCAGTTCGTACAGAAATCCTACACCGGCAACACTCGCAATTATGGATGGTCATAGAGGCATCATGGGTCAGTATTTCTGCAGGGGCCTTCCAACGACTGTTGAGTCTATGTCACGTCGAGTTACTGCACTTCGCCGGGCAAAAGGATATCCGAGACAATATTAGGAAGTATCCGATGACTTTCGTTACCTTTGTGTATAATCTACGCAGGGTTTACAGAGGTACATAATCTCTTCGCCACCCTTTTATTATAATTATGTAGGTAACTGATAAATGAAAGTACCAGCAAAGCGAAGATAGCAACATTCGATAACTAGACATTTTCTCTCGCGGGTAAAAAGAAAACTTGTTTGCATCGATAAACAAAATACAGATCTGATTTTATAGTACTGCTAACAAAATCACAACCCACCGCCCCGACCCTACACCTACCAGCAGCTACCACAGCTACCAAAAGGAGAAATCGACAAAACGTGCGCATATTAATCAATGTAAATATAGTCACTCCCGAAGGTCGGGAGTTGGAAGGAGAGGGGGACACTATCATTCTTTCGGGAGCTTCAATTCCAAAAAAATGTAAGACGCAGCCAAGCTTCCGATTGAATAACCGTATCGAAGCTGATATTTGCCTAAAGTCACTATACTTCAATCGGCCAATAGTGAAGCTACATTTATGTCCAGAAGCGAAATATCAACTTACCCATTAAACTTTCCTCACCAACTGGGGCATCAGGATGAATTTTTTACCGTCGGTTGCGGATTGCCTCGCAGCTGGGGGACATTTTATTTTATTTTTAAGGTCACTTTTCAACTGCTGGGACATATTGCGACCTCTGTAACTTTTGACTTTGGGGTTACTGTGGGGGATCACATACTAACAACATACAGAAACATCCATGCCCGTGACGGGATTCGAATCCGCGACCCTTCAAGCCAAGGCAGCTACGGCCCTTCAGCCCTAAGAATCTCGGCTATCGAGGCTGGGCATTTTATTGTTCGTCACAATGATAAAAGGAGAAAAGACGTTAAACAATATTTTGTCATAAACATTTGGGTTTAGAAATCAACAATAAATAAATGAATTAACAAGTAAATAAATAAGACTTACATGATGTAGTAGATTTCAATTCACGCAAACCAAAGAATCCATTAGAAAGGAAAATTAAAAAATTAAGAAAAAGTGGTTCGCATTTGTTTTATTTGTACTTTCATTCATTCATTACGAAGTAGGTCGGTATTTCTCGATTAGGATTGCGTGTTAAGTCGCTCAGAAGCAGGAAATTCGGATTCTTGAATTTCTTGATATCGATACTGATGAAGCGTATACGAGATCAAATGACGAGATAGATGCATATTCCCATCCGCGGCTTGTTAAGTTACACATGACCGCAATATAATGTCGCACTTCATGTTTCCTGCCTGAACTAATGCAGAGTAATCGGAATGAATTATGATAAATTTAATTTATTGACGGCATTTTATGCCGGTAAGTTATTCTCCCAAGAAACGGACATATCAGCGACCCGTTTCTCTGTCAAAAAATACAGGGGCTCAAAATAAGGGACTGTCATGGGTAGGCATCGGATTGTTTAGGGAAATGCCTATTATATTGCAGCAAAATTATTTAAAGGTTGATAATATATGTGCATGAATCGTGACAAATGATATATGACGAAGTTTTATATTGCTTATTTTTGCTTTTTTAGCATAAATGCCTTTTTGCATAAATCCTTCTTTTACAATTATTGGACTTTTTTGCCTTTTATGTTTTATTTTTATGTACAATGCTAAGATATCAGAAAATCGACTGTGGTCCAACGAGACCATTCATTAAGAAACCTCCAATTCACGTCTTTGTATTTTAAAATACGCGAAAACTCCTAAAAGTATACCAACAGATTATTCTCCATTTCCCATTTTTACACGAAACCGCAGACATTTTAAGTGTAAATAAATGTAAATTCGCAGACGGTTTCAGTGTTTGTGATGATGGACTTCTAAAATATTTGCCAGATACATCAGATGTTGAGAGATCCTTCGTATTTAAACTGATTTTTGTCTCCCAATCGTCGCAAATTCGAAATTGTGATCCTTGAAAAGTTACTGGTAATATATTGCAATTCTAACTATTAAGAATTAAATGAAGAAGAGTTGTAAATATGTAAATCTAGTTTTAGATTAAAATGAACGTACTTTTTTGTGCATTTAAGTTTATAGAATAATATAGACAAAAATTACAACAAATTATCATTTTATTGTGTATGTAACTTATAACAGTACATTTTTCTCCTTATTCTTGACATTTTCAATGTCTTTAACTATTAAGAATTAAATGTAGAAGAGTTGTAAATATGTAAATCTAGTTTTAGATTAAAATGAACGTACTTGTTTTGTGCATTTAAGTTTATAGAATAATATAGACAAAAATTACAACAAATTATCATTTTATTGTGTATGTAACTTATAACAGTAAATTTTTCTCCTTATTCTTGACATTTTCAATGCCTTTTTAGACGCCTAAAAGACGATATTTTAGAGCCTAAACATCCGATGTCTAGCCACGGGTAACATAACACGGGACGTTTGGTCCAGCGCACGGGCGCCAGGTAAGGTGGGCAGGCGCGCAGGGAAAGCCGCCGCCGCCGCCGCCGCCGCCGCCGCCGCCGCCGCCGCCGCCGCCGCCGCCGCCGCCTCCGCCTCCGCCTCCACCTCCGCTCTCTCCCGCGCTGCGCAGCCGAACCCACGCGCAGACGCGGCGGCGGAGGAGGCGGGCTCAAGATAACTCTCTTTGCTTCGCGCGCAGCAGAACAGTGGAACGTTCCATCCGTTTCCTTTCCTGCCCATCGAGTTAGTCGCGGTGTCAATGTTCCTCGCATTCGTTTGTAGCTCGTCTCCTTACGAGGTCTCGGACGGAGGCACAAAGTGTGAGGTAAATTGCAGTGATGGGCTGCCAATACGGAAGGAGAAATTTGGGTGGGCTTCGAAATATGCAAGGAGATACGTTTGTCTCCGCGACTTCATTTTCGAGTGATTGTTTGTTCGTACGTCAGCGTTAAATTAACTATGAGTGTTTGTGACCAGAAGAGTATGACAGGGAGCTGTTTTGTCAATGAATTTCAGATTTCAGTACTCGAACTTTCGTAGCATTCGAGTAGTAATTCGAACTTGTACAACTGTGGAAATATTCACCGTTTAGCTGAAAGAGCGTAGCTCACGCGAGCCTCATATTGCACGAAGAAGGGGGCGTGGCTCACTGCTTAGCGATCATGTCTGGTTGCTCAAGCCTCATGGCTGTTGGCAGGTAGCTTCTAGTCTGTGCCTCACGGCTCAACGCTTCCTGGAGATGCGAAACTTCTCAAGTTGTTGGGTCGAAGTGACCGCTCCCAAGGCAATCGCTCCAGTAGAAAGGGCGAAAATGTTACTAAAAAGTTCGCGATTTGATCCGGTGTAAATTGGGCAAATTAACGGAACAATCTTACCCGAGTTCAGTGTCTGAGTCGTAGCCAGTATTCTCATGTGATGTTACACGAAACAACAATACGTACATTCCCGTAAGCAGTTTAAAATGAAGGAAGCATACAAGTCCTTCATTTATTTTACTCTGAATATAGGTATTGTCATTTGTGTATTCCTTCCTTTATAATAAAGTCCATTCGCATTATCTTCATTATTTTTGTTTGGAAATGTATATTTTGCTATCTAAATGTGAACCTAACAATTCTTTATATTTGAGAAGCTAATGATCAAAATATATTAACTCCATGATAAAATATAATCAATTTGGGTGATCTTATTACAAGCTTCAACATTTTCTGAGATGATACTTTTAGTTTATCTATTGTTAAAATGAACTTAATATTCTTTGTTCTTGCGTATATTATGTGTGTTCAGAAAATTTAAAATATATTAAGAATTTGCTTCAAAATTGAAATGAATTGTGGAGTTAAATAATTTGATCTGTTGATCCACATATTGAATGTCACCGGCAAGGAACAACTTTTTGTTCCCAAATATAGCTACATGAGCTACTTTCAACTTTCACTTTTTCAGGGCATTTCAGGTTTCATCCAGTCTGACTTGGGTTGGGAACAGTGGGTTTAGGCTTACGATACGAAAGAGATTATTACTTTTCACCGTACAATTTTTAACTGAAAATGTTTTTTATTTAAGAGAACGCATTTTCTCTGAGCACATGCAAAATATTTACATTTTAACGCGTAGGAAACATCTCATATGAAAACCGAGCATGTATCTACTGTATTTTGGGCTCCCTAACAAATTTAGGCTCATAAAATTCCGTATTTTCGTTTCCTTATGAGATCAAATATTTCAACAGACGGGCGAGTTAAGTGTGTGTCTTTTACTTTTTTAAGTGACATAAACCATATAATTTATCGATTTGAGAACAGTTTTCTGGCGATCGCATTTCGACAAAAAATGTAGCGAAGAAAAACAACAAAATAGCAAGAAGGACCCTACTTGATGGTAATGATAGTTTCGTAACTTTGCTTAGCCCACTATTGATACTTAGTGAAGTGTGGCTGTTGTTGCTGCTTTAGCCGGTGATCCATCTCTATCGTTTTACGAGGAGATTAACACTGGAACAACTGGCGGCAGCGTTCCAATACGCCAAGTTGTCAACACGTGATGCACGTGCTTCTTCGCGTTACAAAGCCTCATTCCGACCCAATCGTCGTAACTGACAATGTAATGCCAACTTACAAGTCCGCTTTGCATGTAGCTTTTCGCATTTTTGTTTTACAAGCACATATTTTCAAAATATTAGCCCATAAATACAAACATGTTGAGTTTTACCGCATGAAATTCCGCCTTCTAATGACTATTAAAATACCAAGATGTACTTGATTTACGCACAAATCGTTATCTATGATTAACATTTTGTTTTACACATGTACATGTAATACTCGTGAAATAAAACTGTATAATAAATTATTTTTTCGTTATATTATAAAATTGATAAAAAAGAAAAGGAATGTGGGAATACATATAGAAGCATTTCTATGTGAAAAAGGCAATTGGTTCTCAGGGTATCCCCTTAAAAACTTGAAATAAATATGCGAAAACACTTTCGAGTACATTTTTTATATGAATTCCTTCTCTTAGTGTATGTTAAGCACTATCCTAAATTCATTGGATCACAGACGCAGAAACACAAAAGCACTTTTATACCGAAACGGTTGAGTGGTTGTTAAAAAACTTTCGAGATGTATGCATATAACAGTGAGGTACAAGTAAGACGCACGTACACCCAAAAATACACGAAAGTGATTTTTAAAATTATTTAATTGAGAAATATTTATAAGTGATAAAATGCACATTAATAATAAAACGATAATCGATAAAAAAATTGAAATCATGGAATCAACAGGTTGAACTCCGTACTAAAAATATTCTCAAGTATTAAAAGTCTCAGTTACAGCAGCTAATGGAGCGAATTGACAGTGGGGAGAGAAATATCGGGACCGGCCCCAAATATAATACTTTTATGACCCTTGCTGCAAAAGTATTTATGACCCTGCCAGGAATTTAGATACGTTAGTGCTTCATTTACGATTTCCACTCTAGGGAACGATCAAATCAAGGAAACCGGCAAAGAAAACTTTCAGAAGAACATTCTTAAAATAAATCCAGACGATGCTGTGACAGGGAAAACGGTCCTCGGCTCGTGCGTAAAACTGCCCGTTCGTAGTGTGGGAATACTCCGTATTCATACGCTTACCTTTCGCTGGCGAGGGCGGGCGGGCGGGCGGACCTGTGGCGGCGGACTGAGTGCGTCGGATCACGACGCCGCGCGCGTGGCCTCGTCCCCGCCCCCGCCCCGCCCCCCCTCGAAACCTCAGCCTCTCCTTCCGCGACTTATTCTCAAGGGTAAATCAGCTGGCTCTGACCAGAGACTTATTCTCAAGGGTAAATCAGCTGGCTCTGACCAGAGACTTATTCTCAAGGGTAACTCAGCTGGCTCTGACTAGAGACTCTATTTTCAAGGGTAAATCAGCAATACATTTGGGCTCTTATCCCTCATCATGTCCTTCGTCAAGGAATACATCTTGCAACGACATCATACGAGAATCGTAGAGAACGATAACTGACTATCCTAGAGTTATAAAGCCTGCTCACTGTTTCGTGACGTCACCGTAGGTAGTCATGGAGAGCGTCGGTCACTCCTCGCTTACCTTTTCCACAGCATTTTTCACGCCAAGAAACCCGTTTTCACTCCTTTTGTATTAAAAATTATAAATTCATGATAAAAGTTCTTTTACTTTTTTAATAAACATTGGTTTTCAATACAGTACATTATGACCTATTTATTGAGAATACAACTGATGAATTTACTGGAAAATATTCAATCTTCTGCAATTTGTTTGATAATCTATCATTTTCTTTTGACAAAACTTATCAAAAATACAAGTTTCCTTTAATGAAAAATATAGCTCTAGGAGGGGGTGCACTGACGTAGCGTTTTTAACCGATGGAATCGGAATAATTCCACTGGCATAATAATAAAGTCAAAAGACAAAATCAACCCATGAATCAACGCCTAGAGGAAAACATACCATATTTACTCGATTGTAAGTGCCTGTTTTATTAACATTTCAGTTCCTAGATTTAAGGAAAGGGGTATCTCAAACAATTAGAACATAAGAATTAGGTATTTTTCGACCAAATGTGTATAACAATAAAAGGCTTGGAAGGAATATCGTTCAGAGTTTTATCAATTTGTAAACACTTCAATTCATTATAGTTTGCGTTTACATTTGATTACTCATCCTGAGACAAGTGGCAGAGTGATGTTGGTTGTAGTTACTTCGAGGTCATGGAATATTAGAATACTTTAGTGTAAACAATTTTATTTATGAAACTGAATTTAGTTTCGAAAAGTTTGACTTTATATAATCAAAGTAGAGAATACATTTTTACAACTATTTGAAGAATTACGTATTTTATTTGGATTTTGTTGTAGTGTAGACCAATTTGGTGTTTGGAAACTGGTAGTATCTAATGAATTCCACTCACTGCCACTGCTACTTATAGGCAGGGTTGAGCAGTATTTATTTTATTTATTTGACGTCAAAAACAGTTAAAAAAAACTGTGTGTGACGTGCTATGGGAAGAAGTGAATTCTGCGCACGTTTTTAATATTCTGTGATCCGTACCCTAAGCAATATACGACTTGAATTTTGAATACAGAAAGAAAATGAGCGATTTTTTTCAGGATTGTTAACAAAATATTCGCTCCAGTGTAATAAAATCTATTTTCAAGGGTAAATCAGCAATAAATTTGGGCTCTGATCCCTCATCATGTCCTTCGTCAAGGAATAATACTTCTTGCAACGACATCACGGAGAACGATAATATGAATAACTATATTTTCCATTGAATTCTAGAAGACGTGCACAGATAATGAAGTTACATTTATGTCCAGAACCAAAACAAGGGTCTAACTCAGCATTTGCTCAAAGGATCAGGGAAACTGGACGAAAAACCTGATCGAGATGGGGGTCATTGTCCCGGAAGCTGCAGTACAATCATTGTTACAGGTTGTTTAGAATTATACATTATAAATGGTAAATAATACATTAAATAACACTTACAATTAATAACCTTTTGAGGTTCACTATAGTCTCTAATTGTATAGAAACAGATATGCAGCAGAAACGATTTCACTTGTGATTTAAACTTTTCTATTGAATTTAATCGTTTAATGTCATCTGGCAAAGTAAAATGTTGTAAAATGATGTACATGTATTGTATGTAATTTTTTTGTAATGAGCTGTTGATATTGTCACCTGATGAATATGATTACCACGTCGAGTGTTATAATTGTAAACATTGGCGTTTTCTGAAAATATATTTCCACCTTTAAGCAAGTCATTTTGGACAAAAATACTGATTTGTAAATCAAGAGACAAAGTAATGGTAAAATTCCTAGATTAATAAAGAGAGGATTAGAAGAATCACATGGGTAGGATTTGGTTATTATTCGTACAATTCTTTTTTGTAATTAAATGTTTGGGAACTACAAGATGTATTTCCCCAGAATGTTATGCCATATCACAGGTGGGAATGAACATTTGCAAAATATACACAACGAGCAGTATGAAAGTTGACTGAATTTGAAAGAATTGTGAACGCGTAGCATAAGGAACTTAATTTTGTGTTCAATTCATTTAAACTGACGTTCCATTTGATGGCTGACTGAATTGAGAGACCTAAAATATGTTGCTTTAACATCAGTCAATGGTACACCGTTCATTTTCAATGGAGTACAGAATTGTTTATTTGAAATGGAAAACTACATTAAAACCGATTTCTTTTCATTTACTATTAATTTGTTATTTTGAAACCAATTTGAAACATCTCATATTGCACTATTTACAGTTTCTTTGACAGTTGGTTCTTTGGTTTCTTGGGCAGTATTTAAATACTTGTATTTGAAATACTTGTTTTAAATCCTTTTTATATTTGAATAACTGTATTTTTTAGTTTTTTGGACATGCATTTTAAAGAGGTATTTAAATACATTTTTAAAATGCATGTTATTCAAATACAAAATGTATTTGAAGTATTTCAAATAGAAGTATTTAATAACTGCCCAACCCTGCTTATAGGTACTATCACTGCGTTCTGAATCATGTATTCTAATCATGTATCATCTACCAAAGCGCAAATGAAAAGCCTCATTTCGTAAAACATTTTCTTACAATTAACCCGGTGAAAAAATGATTTTTTTTATCTTTCACTTTTCACTTTCAACTTTTTAATTTTCATATGAGTTTTATAGACGAGTAAACGCGGCCAATGCTACTGCAGCGGCGTAGGAAGGTTATATCCCATGAGTAGACTGGCCAGACGTCATCCTTTCGGGAAGACAGTCCTCCGGTTGCGAATCCCTTCCTCCCGATACCTGTGGATAGGGCAGGACGCCAAGATATTCTCCTTTGTGGACTGAAAATTTAATGTCCTGCTTTTCCATAATATTTAGAACTGTTGTTTCAAAGATTGAAGGACTTTTACTGTGGACATCGCTGGAGTGTATTTCTACATGGTCTGGATTTGAATAGAGGGCTGCATTCATACTCGTAACCCGGCAAGCACTTCTTGACGTGGATAAAGGCACCGAATTAGTTCACGAATTTACATGTTTAACAAGATAGGTCTGTCTGCACTGGCACAACAGCCTCTGAAGAGGCCAAGGCTTACAGCGACGTCCGGCCTTGCGGCCATGGGTTTGGATATTTAATAGATTTTTTTTTGTTTGTCCCTACTTTAACATAACACTTTCCCTACTTTAACATTCTAACATAAAAGCGAGAAAAGCGGGGTTCGCACATTTTCGTCTCTCTTAATAATGAAAACTTAGGCTTTAATTGGTTAATCAAATCGAAAATAAAGTCCAGCATCGGTCGAGATGTGCGTAAAGGTTTTGGGTTTGGAGCAGGTTCCTTTCAACCTTTGGCTGTCAGAATATATTATTGAATCTATGAATAGCTGCGACATATTTTGGCCTTTTTTAATCCATCGCGCACATTTAGTTACTTACAATAATGCAATACAAAATTCTCGTGGCGCTAACTAAACTCTCCTACATTTCTTTTGATGCCCCCCCCCCTAAATTTTACGTGTCAGAGACGCCCATGGGTTTCTCCGATCACTTCCAGGCGAATGCCAGAGGAGCTCCCTGCACAACGGGCCACGGACCGAGGGCGATGTTTCTTTTTCATTTCCAAATTCTTCCATTCGGACTGGGGCTCCGTGCGAGAGCTCGTTCTGATCCTTTCTCTCATAGCAGGCTTCCCCCCTGCGGGAAGGGGCCTTTGCAGTGGTGGCTCGTGCTTAGATTGCACGGTTGCACAACGCCAGAAAATTAAAAAGATCTCTTAATATCTTAGGAATATACATTTTCCTTTTAAAACGTTCAATATTCAAGATATTGCAGCAATATCGATGTATATAAAATCATTTTGAAACCAAAGAGCGTCCAACTGACGCTCTCTCTCTCTCTCTCTCTCTCTCTCTCTCTCTCTCTCTCTCTCTCTCTCTCTCTCTCTCTCTCTCGTGTCTGGAGCCTTGCCAGGAATTGCACAACGCTCTTGGCTGTTGGCTGTATTACTGGGATTATTGAATTTACTTTTTGGCACTTCGTTTTAACACGGGGAACATACGGCCTTATGGTGGCGCAACCAGCCTAGTGGCGCTGTCTAGCGCCATGCGGCGACGAAGGGAATCTCAGGGGAATACCCAAATTCTGTCTTCGTCTGACTCACTGCAACATAGTTTTATTATTAAAATTGATGTCAGAACGCTGGTGTAGTGCAGTTGGCATACTATTAAAGAGACATTAAAGAGGAAGATTTGGTAGCTAGATGGCTTCATTGACTGTCGTGGACGACATAGTCACCACCGTCATCACCAAAGATTAATAAAAAAGGAACATCTTCAAGCGAACGCTCCAAACTGCTTGACAAAAAACTAAACTGATCTGCTTCGCTTCGCATGAGCATACCGCCTACCACCGTGCGTGACCGAACCTGTGTCAGTCATCAATTCTTACGGAATCTTTCGTCTATAACAGCAACGGAAAAACTTGAACCTTGTGTTTTCAAATTCACGAATATCGAAGTGGTGAATTTTGTGGCCTTTAAAGAGGTAAAGTATAGTAATCTAATTGTATTTATTAGTTTGCAGCTTAGATCTATTAACGTAAACACACTCAACTCTACTCGCAATTAACCAATAACATTTAAATACTAATTAGAATCACATTTCTTTTATTTTTAAATAAATACGTAACTTAAATTAAATAATTTAATACACGTAAATTAAAAAGATAATTTAGGAAACATTTTTACACATTATAATCTGATTTCTCATCTATTTATTTTTTCTCATTTTTGCCACGCATTTTGATACGCATTCGTGACATGGCTACTATTCGCTATACACTTTCTACTCTGTACACTCTCAAAGCCGACCTTCTGAAAGCCTTCACACACGTAAACAATAATTTAGATGAACATATCCGAAGGCTCGAAGAGGTCGTTCAAAACTCAGACGGTTGGACAACAATTGGCAACACCGCAGAAACTTTCAACCGTCCATCCGCGAAAGCAAAAACACAATCATCACAACCAATCATGACTCAAAACAGATTTTCTGTGTTAGATTATGACAATGATTTTCCTTGCCTTCCCAATCCTCACTACCCCCTCCCATCATCGACACGTCCACCCACAAACCGACGCAAACAGGCTAGCAAGCGCAAAGAAACAAAGACACGTAGAGTTGCGCAACCTGGCCCACAAGTAAACAAGGACATTCCCACTGAGCCCACCAAAAAGGTATTAATTTTAGCAGATAGCCATGGGCGACAAATCTCCTCCCTGCTCAGTGGGAAACTCCCATCCAATTTCTCTGTCATGTGTGTGTTTAAACCTAACGGGAGGTTTGCCGACGTGATCAGTGAATTGGACACCCACACAAAAACTCTCACCAAACGGGATACAGTCATCATCATAGGAGGGCAGAATGACATCAATTTGGGTGGTCACTTTACACCTGAGCAACATGTTGACAAACTACAACGTGCCGCCCAAAACACAAACATTGTAATCTCGACTCTGCCCTTCTGGTACAACAAACCAACACTGTGCAAAGAAATTAGACACGCAAACAACAAATTAAAACTGCATCTGAGAGGCACACATGTTAAATTATTTGAGCTTAACTTTCTCTCAGAAAAACACTTCACCCGGCATGGTCTTCACTTGAACCTTGTCGGAAAACATGCACTCGGTAGCGAACTTGCAAAACACATCCTTACACCTCAGCAGTATCCTACCCAAGACTCATCCCCACCTACATCTCCTAGTTCTCTTCCATCCTCCGGAACCCCTTTGGACCCAATTACCTTATCCCCTGAACCTAATCCTTGTACTACCTCTCCCATTATTCATTCCCCTACATCTGTAACCCCTCCCTCCCTCCTAACACTGCTGGGACACGATACTGACCACGCACTCGAGGTAAAAATGAGCAACTACAGTCAGATGCAGCAGAAAAGCATCCGTGTAGGTACATGCAAAATATTCAAATAATGCATCATAATGTGCAATCTCTTTCAAATAAAATTGAATTTATCGAGGCAGCATTAGAGTGTGATCTCAGTCAAATAGATGTTCTTTGCTTTACATAACATTGGTTATCTCATAATGATCTAAACACACTCCAAATTCCTAGTTTTTACCTTGCAGGATCTTATTGTAGAGTAAGGGAATCAAATAAAGGCCCTGCTTACGGAGGTTCGTGTATTTATGTCAGAAATAATATTGATTCTACCTTCTTGTCAGAATTCAATTTATATGCAGTTGAAAAAGTTTTTGAAATAACAGTCGTGCATCTTACTACGCTCAAAATTATCTTACTTTGCATCTACAGACCTCCAACAAAGCGAGCTTTAGATTATTTCAATTTCTTAGAAAATCTAGAGATAACTCTGAACAAAATTAGTAATCTCTCTTTTAAATCCATTGTTGTATGTGGAGATTTCAATATTGATTTTCTGAGCGAATCCCACGAAAAAGAGCAGTTTCTCAATTTAATTCATTCTTTTAATTTAGATATTACAGTGAACGTACCTACACGGAATACTCTTAAATCACAAACAGCAATAGATCATATTATAATTAACAAAACCACAACTAGATATGAAGTAATAACGAATAATCTAGGTTACAGTGACCACGATGCACAAATTCTTACAATTACTAATAACATGAATACTGACACAATAAATAAAACACGCATGCGCAGAGCATTTACTAAAGTTAACATTAAATTATTTACGGACTACTTGCTGAAAGAATCATGGGAGGCAGTTTATAACGCTATTGACACAAATGAAAAATATAATGTATTTTTCTCAAAGCTTTCATTTCTCTTTAACGTATGCTTTCCTATTAAAAAGAGAAAATTAAACATTTCACGAAAATCAACAGCTCCAGTTACTATTGCACGTGCGTAGGGTACAGTTCACGTCTTGACTGTCACGGATTAATTTTTTCCGCTAGATACCAAGCAGGCGATGGAACATAACTGCCACAGACATCGATATCTCCTCTTCCGGAAGTGCTGGCCTTGGGAACAATGGTCTCCTTATTTTGAAATCAGAATTGTAGATTATTAGCTTCGTCTGGAATTTAAACATTGTGAGAGAAATGAAATACATCGAAAGCTATTTTCTTCTGCACATGAATACGTCTGAGGCTGTATCGCGTCGACTAACCAATGGCAAGCATCCCAAAGCGCGTGCTAGTGTTTACATCCACTCTTTCATAGAGTGAACGGAGAATAGTCTGTTGTGGGCCTTGGTGTCTCGCGGAAGCCAGTGTGGCTGTAGCTGGCCAGCGCTTTGCGAACATTTTGCGAATACGAATGTGTGTCGAAGATCTTTCGTTATGGCCAAGTACACCAGGGTAGTGAAGTTTCCGAAATAAAATAATTTTATTTGTGTGAAGCATGTCGAAACAACAGTGCTTGTTGCAATGTGCTGGAGTCGAATTTAAATGCCCAGTGGAAATCAAAGCCAGAACCACGTGCGCGGGAGGTGCGTATGCCAGGACACGACGCATCAAATTATGTAAGTAGTGTTTCAATATAGAATTATTTAATTTATAACTTAGTTTAAATTGATTTGAAATGCGTACATTTTTATTATGTATTCGTATTTTGAATTTTGGAAATTGCATTGCCGTCATTCGATGGAGGTGCTACATCCAGTCTGTTGGGGCACCAGCCGCCACTGCCCTAAAGGGACAAATATAGGCTATTTAAATTGTTTTTAACATCATTAGGCCCATAGGGAGCTATATCCAATGGCGAAGCGTAGTTTTTTCCCATCATCGCAAGATTTGTCGAATATCCGGGCCCTCTCTTTCTGAAGTGTTTGGGAGACTGGGTATTCGAAATATTTTTCGTAGGTTGTTCTGTCTTCTGAACACCTTAAGCGTACATTGGAATTGGAATTGCTCTAGAATTAATTCGTTGGTTGGTTGTTCCTTTGACGACGGACGTAAGATAGTTTATGTGTGAGATGACGATGAAACTAAAATTAATTGAATTGTGATCAATATGATAGGAAATACTCTGATTTTTCTTTAGCTGATTTTGTAAAGGCAATTAAATTACAAATCCTGTAAACAACCAATTGTACTGGTCTATGCCGTTTTTTTTAAAGCGCTTTCACATCTAGCACACAGCGCCATGTAAATGTAACTAAATACATAAAGTGCGTAGTGTAAAATTTGTTCCTTTCGGTGACTTTTGGTGTCGAATTGAATAGCGAAGGAGAGGGTTGGCATTTTACGCACCTTTAAAAGTTTTGTTCGAATTTGTTAGCCAAATGTTTCTCCTTCAGTCCTATCTTCTTTAAGTTTTCCCATACTGAATGGAATTGATAACCCACTTAAAACTCAGTAAAATAGCCCAAGAACCAGGGCGCACTCAAAACCACCGCCCCGTTTCTCTTGCAGCATCAGAATAGTTCGAGAGGTGCGTTTCGACAAATTTGGCAGGAAACCGAACAGACAAAGGAGATTCTCCGAATGCAGCGATGAGTAGGAATGTTTATCGCCATGTAAACAATTACGAACCGCCACGACCGGTTGAGTCAGCGAGAACGGCGGCGAATTCTCAATACTCTTCGTATTACAACCTCTTAAAAAAAAGTTAGTAAACAAATATAAGCAAACAATAACAGTGAAAAAATTAATAATATTATTTTAGGTAAAAATATTATTCTACAAATGGTCGTATGTTTTCCGTTGACTAAAAACAGAAATATTTGCAATATATTAAAATAATAATAATAGTGATGATAATAATAAGAATATAGTTATTATTGTTATAGAATATACAAGTAACAACTCAGAAATTTTACCCAAATTAATTGTTTATGCTTTTTACTATCAATATTTTGCACAGTATTTTTCAAAATCCAGACGATTTTGTTCTAATTGTTCTTTCCCTTCAAAATGAACACATCAGTCCTCGTCCGACGCGACTGGTGAGTGGGCGTGTGGGGAGTCGGGCTGGGGCTGCACTGGGCGTGCTCTACCCGCTCGCGTAGCTCCGTCCCGCCCCGCCCTCCAAGCTCCTCCCGCCCCGCCCCACGCCTTCACGCGCCGCCCCGCCGCTGCGCCCGGCGGCGGCATGTGACGGCGGCCGTTGCGTAGGCTGTGCGTGACTATGCGTCAGGCAGGGACACCTGCGTAGATGAGGCTCCAGCCGACGCCCAGCCGCCCGAACTGATTCCGACCGGCCCACATTGGGCTGCAGCGTTCGCTTGGGGCGCAAAATTATAAATTCGGGGCCATTTAATCAAAAGATTTCAGGAATGTATTGTAAGGTTTGTCTTATGGTTGACGTTAGTGATTATATTGTGTTTCCGGGCGCGTCAACTGCTATGGTCATGTATAATGCATGTTCTTTATCACGGGAGGTGATGGTGTTTTTCGCCGGCTGGATGGTGAGATCCTTCACCAACCTACATGTTGGCTTGCCGAGTTCTCTTCAACCAGGCACTTCCCACCGGTGGGGCACACATTGTTAAACACATTATCTGTGCATGATCTTCCTTATCTGAAACCACTTTGTTCTTCCAATAACAGTGTATCTGAGAGGTGTATCCCCTTTACAGAAGAATAAGCTTATTGATCAACGCTTTTAAAGTTGACACAAAAATAATAAATAAACGACTCACAACAATCTCAGTATGAATTATTAAATGTAAAAAATCAACATGCATTATTGCTCCAAACGATAGTAACTTAAATTTGTCATGAGGATTTCACTCACACAAGCTAACGATTGATAATACAATAAAGCATTTTGATATTTTTATTAGCATATTATTTATTGGACAGATTAAATAAAAACAGTATTACATCGATTAATAAAAATTAGTTCACAAGAAATTTGAAATTTTGAATTTCCACCTCATCTTTATGACACTGAGACCTTTGTGTAGGCTAGACAAGCACAGTGCATTGGCATCTCAAAACCATGACATAATTAAGTAGTACGCTCCAGTTAACTAGCACAGCGCACACGTAGTCGCCTGGTAAGTGGATTAACCAACAGAAAAAATTCAAAAAAATATCAAAAGTTCGACTTCAAATGAGGAACAAACATTCAAAACGTGGCACGTCCACTTCCCTCTTTTACAATAAAAATGAAAAAGATAGCACAAATTTTACACTTTTCAACAATATCTTTATCTCAACGAATAGAGTACTACTTAATGTATTGTAAAACATCTCCCTTTTTTTCTGGAAATAAAATACTAGGAAAAACAATAGAAGAACTCAATTTTTGTCAAATGGCACTTTTTGAATGTTTGCTCCTCAAATACGTCGTGCAACTAACAAAAAGATGGCATTAAATTGTTTATTGAAAGTACTGTTGTTGTCGTCTCCGCATCAACGGCGAATTTTCGGCAGAAAAACTCTTATTACCGGGGCCTGGAACAAAAAAGTGAATAAATATTGTTCCTGTATAGAATAAATTACTTCCTCTAATACGTTGTAGTCAGAATCCATGTTTTGTGGGTCCTTGATACCGAAAAATCGATTGATGGCAAAACGTATGTTTGACCGTCCGTCCGTAAAATCAACGGTCAACCGTTCCGCCAATTTTCTCCAAAATTGATCTTCTCCAATCGATCTGAACGAATTTGAGCTTTCGGTGTTTGAAACGGATATTTTGATGTTTTTAGGATACTTTACGTGAAGTCTCAACAATATTTTCAAAATTTTCTGAAAAATGGTTCCAATTTTTTTATTAAACTTTGTCCTCGGAAAGCGTAAAGGGCGCTGAAGAGAACGGTACAGGCCTCATTTCCGTTGAAATACGCGATTTTCAAAATTGCAAAAGTTCATTTTTTTTCTTTGGAATCTTCTTACAATTACAATATTCAAGATAGAGATTTGTTGCTTAGTTAAATCTGTGTTTTAAAGATAGAACTTGAAATAAGGTCATGTACAATGTTTCTAATATATGATACAATAGTTTTAGCGTAATTTTGCATGTAATATTGGCAATTCTTATATTTTTGAACATTTTTTCTCAAAAACCTCCAAACTTTTTCTTTACATTTTGTCTTCGTGTGTATTAAAGGGTGATAAAAAAAAAGTGTTGCTAGACTTTTCCGGTAAACTCTTTGAATTTTTGAAAATTGCAAAATTTTAACATTTCCAACCTGCAAAATTGAAGATGGAGACTTTAAACAAAATCTGTTTTTAAAAAAATGAGCTCTTCTAAAAAGGTTAGGTAAAATGTTTTGAAAAAGAATCAGTAGTTTTAAGTAATTTCGGCTGGAAATTAATGCAATTCATAAAAAATATTGTCTCAATAACCACTACAAATTTGATTTTAAATGTTTCCACTGATAGAAGAAGGAACGCTTCCATTAATAGAACAAAGAATGGCGCAGATCTCATTCTCGTTGGACTCTGAACTTTCGAAAATTGCAAATTTAGAAACAATGCGAGAAATAATGTGCTGCTGTTGTACCACTAGTTCTTAAGAGTACTATTTTTAGGAGGTTCTCAGCTTGTGTTTGGGGGCCCCACAGTACGTAAATCCCAACTTATTGATGTTAACTTCTATTTATGGTTTACTAGTTCATTGCTGTGTGTTTTACGGACCAGAAACAAATCGTGTAACAGTTCTGTTAATACCCTTGCGGGCCTTTCTGATTCTTTATGCCCTTGGGCATTTCGAGTACTTTACGGCCCACTCTAATTCCAACAGAATACAGCATTTTTATGAATTCGATTTATTAAAGTTAAGATAAAAGCAAATACAATTAATAAATGACATAATGCTCAAATAAATAAAATAACTTTTACTTATTTTGCTTAATTCATACGAAATTTGCAATTTTGGAAAGTTCTCGTGAATTTGTAATTGCCATCAGTCACGCTCATTTCACTGTATCACCTTTTTTTAGAGACATATGTGCTTCTTGAGTAGCAGTACTTCTTGTTATAATAAGACGTATAAGGCACATCGGTTAACATATTCAAAAAGTTATTTGTTGGTGTTATGAAATATTCTAAATAATTTTTGGCAATCGAGGCAAATAACCTAAAAGAACCGTTTCATCACCGCAATTCACAGTTATTCTCACCTATATAACTCTCAAAACACCATAAACATTTTCATATATTTCTCGAGATTTTACTGGAAACCACTATCCATAGCTTTGTTAGCTTTTGTGAGAATTTTCACAAGATCTCCATAATATTCTTTCATTTTATACGAACATTTCAGTCCAACAACAATTAGGCAATAATAATTAGAAACACACATTGTTTTATTTGTTTTATCCGACATATTGATGAATGACTATTAAAATGTGTATTTTCACCTTAGGCGCAAGAAAAATGATAAAATGTTTCGAATTCTTGTCTGATTTAGCAACGAACTAGTAAACCTGGTAAAACTAGTAACGTAAATTTATGTATCTAGGGCGTTACTAGATGTTTTTGCCCCTCAGGCGACTTCCAACCCCTCGAACCAGAGGCCCCTCGGGTTTGGAAGTCGCCCTCGGGGGGGGGGGACATCTACTTAACGCTCTAGATACATAAATAGACAGTTTCTGCACGCCATAGCGGACAACACTAACGATCATCTACGCATGCGCAGATGCACAAAACTGATGCGAAATTTGAACTGCGCATGCGATATTACTTTAACGTTCCAGGGTGCACAAACTCCCTAATAACTATTTCGTCTTATCATTATTGTAACGAATCGATTCCGACGTTGAGCGATCAGTGAACGTAAGTGAAGAATGAGTGTCAGGAAAGAGGACATTGTATTTCGGACAGGAAGCGGTAGCTCAGTGCATCAACTGATGTCACTGCAGCGCCTCTGACCGGGAGGACCTAGTCCTGTCGGAGTCCTGACGGCGGCAGGATTTGCGACACTAGCTTTCTAGCTACGTCGAATTCAGTCGCTGTCTGGAGGAGAATTCTAGCGACCGGCTGCTCTGATCGGTAGTTTTCGTGGTTTCTCCCATCAACACCAGGCGAATGCCGGAGGAGTACCCTACCAAACGGGCCACGGACCGCGCGCGATCTGTCCTTCCTATTCCTTGTCCCATCCTGTTCTCTTACACACACACACACACACACACTTACACTAACATGCACTACACTACCACATATTCCGGGAGACCGGTCGGGAGCTTAGAGCTTGTCACGGCTGGGGCGGTGCCCCGCTAGTGGGAGAGTCTTGGTTAAGGGGAAACCCCACTAGCCGACGGTAGGTCGGCGCCGGATCTCGCCATCCAGCGGGGGAAAATCACCGCCATCTCCCGAGAAAAAGCATGCACTACACTAACGGGACTAATGACCAAAGCAGTTGACGCACCCGGAAACACGGAAAAATCTATCAGTCAATTGTATTTTAGAATTCAAAAGAGAATGGGCGCGTTTTAATGAAAAGAAAAAAGTATTTTCGCGTAAAATGCGTTGAACGTTTTGCAAGACAATGGCAGGCTTTTGCCGAACGGCGAGGCGAGGAGCGAGTCATCGCCGCGCGTGACTTTGGTCCGAGATCATTATTCTTTTAATTGACCCACTGTACAGTCGCTTCCACTACGAAGTTACTATAGAATATACATTTTACAGTAATACTAAATTGAGAACCAAACATAATATAAAATAGTAAAAATTGAAATAAAATGGAAGTTATTCTTTCTGTTTATTAATAGAATGCTATTGCAATGTCTTTTGAAATATGTGTAATTACATATTTAAATCCTTTTATGTTTTCTATTTACGTTAAATCACTCGCTTTTGAATTTTTCCTTATAAACAATTCTATGACAACCTGTTGCTGCGATACTGGATGTTATTTCGACAAACGATTGGATAAGCTGCAGAAGATCTAGACGTATTTCATAGAAAAGAGTTAATATGTAAGAAGGAAACTTCAACCTGTTCATTTTAGATGTTACGATCTCAACGGATTTGAAAGAAAATATTTCGAGAAGTCAATTTATAAATTGACACTGAAATTCGGTGTATCCTGGATCCTTGAATCGTAAGTATATAATTATTATATTCTTCACAAAATCATTTGCCATTCATAATGCAAATGACGGGTTAAAAGAAATTCTAAATATACCTTTATAAAATTACGGGAAAACTGTATTAATTCATGTGCTGTAAAATATATTTTCTAAGCAGGCAAATGAAATAACGAGCTCGGAATCTTAAGAAGCCTCCGTTTTTAAATGCACTAATTATACTCGTGTTATTGAACGTTCATATTGAGCATTATGTTCAACATTTTATAAAAAGAAAATAATCAAAATTGGTTTTTGTTATTATAAGTGCTAATCGAGTTTGCGTATGTTAAATGACTTTTTGTTTTATTGGCATTTTATAAAGAAAAATATATAGAAATTAAGTTTATTATCCAGTAAATTCTCATAAACCATTTCACAGCATGTGAAATATTTAAAATGCAGTTCCTTGCATATTTTGACTGTTTTGATGCTTTTTAGTACAATTTCAGTATAATTTATTTTAATTTAACAAAATTATAATTCCGTTTTATCAGCTATGAGGGAGTTTAAACTCCGTATTTTCCCTCGCGGATTTGCAAAAAACAACTGATTCACTCAAAATACGTTTTTCATTTTTACTTTTCCTCTGTGTACTGTAGTATTCTATACTATAGTATTGGTATCACTTCAACATTATAATCTCGAATTTTCGGTCGTAATATCCGTGTTTAAAGTATTTTGGGTCGGAACTTCGGGGACAAGTCTGGTTAAAGTCTATTAGTGCTATTCTCAAGATGGTTAGTATTCAAAAACTAGGAGCGAATTTGAGATTTAAATTGTACGATTTCTTTTACATAGTTGACTTGATAGTTTGTTGGAGTAGAATGATGTCTTCTGGAACAATTCAAAACATAATTTATTTTTAAACTCGATAAAGCAGTAGATATGAAAATCACATTTTTGAAAATGCTACTGAATGTGGTAAACTTATATCATTTACATCTTAGGTACTAGTACTACTGGAGAAAAACAATTCTGAAGACACACAAATTCTTCATTTCTCCAAGCGAACTGCAATCGGCTGTCCTCAGACTTGCCAATAAAGGCGATGGTTGGCGAACTCCGTCCCTCAAGACTCTTCAGTGCAAATATATCTCCACTGTTGTCGACTAACATACCGGCTGGAGGTCTTCAGAAATACTACCCTGTGTAACTTTTATAATCTGGGAGACTTCAATATTTGGCGATTTTTTGAGGTGTGTTTGCAATTGTGTAAATCCCTGCTGATTGAACCGTGCATACGGAATAATATACGTAGTATAGAGAAAGTTACGCAATGCAGCGGAAAATCGATTTGGGGATTTTAACAGAAATACACGTTTTGGGGTCCCCTGATACCGAAAAAGGTTTTTTTTAACGTCCGTCCCTCCATCCATCAGTCTGTGAACACGACTAGCGCCTAAACCCCACGTACGATTTTTTCAAACTTGAAGAAACCCCTGTCCATCTGGCTCTAACAGAAAGCCTTGAAATTTTGAAAAACATTCTTTAAACTTTGGGGGTACTTTACATGAAGTCCCCCAGACATTTTCAAAATTTTCCCAAAAACGGCTCCAAATTTTTTCTTTTAATTTCTTGTAAGAATATACTAAAATACACTTATAAAGGTGGCATGTGTCCTATTTTCACAGTTAGCTCTGAATTTTCGAAAATTGCAGAAGTTTCAATTTTTTTCTGAGTCTTCCTACAACTACAAAATTGAAGATAGGGATTTTTCCTTCATATTAAATTTGTTGTCCATAAATAGTTTTTTCATCAAGGTCATGTTCATTTCTTTGGAAATTTTAGTAGTTTTCGTACAATAGTGCGTGCAATATTCGCAATTTTAAAAAAATAACAAAAACAAGATTTTCTCAAAACGGCTCCAATTTTTTTCTTTTTGGTAGCGGTGATGCCAAAAGAACATAAATTTCGATGACATAAATTTCATATAGCTCTATTTTTTTGTTTTTCAAAAATTACAAAAATGTAATTTTTTTGACTTGACTCTCACGTCAGTAATATTTACAATAGAGGCGATTTCTTTACGTTGTTGTATTTATGAATATATGTGCTTTCAATAATGACATATAAAGTTTCTCGACACAGTTTTCTGTGAAAATGAGCTCAAAATTCCGCATTTTCAGGAACGATCAAACACCATTTTCTCAAAAATACCCCCAAATTTTTTCTTAAAACTTTTCCATTGGAGAGTGCTAATTGCACAGTTTAATATGACGTAAAGTTCATTCTGGGGTATTCTTTTGCTTTTTCAAAAATTACACAAATGTGATTTTTTCAAATATATTTTACGCCGTTAGTATGCGCGTTTATATAGATTTGTATACATTATTATATTTGTGAGTGGAAGTGCTTCAAATGACTTCAAATTAAGTTTTCCGAAATCTCATAAGATTCCTCTGAAAAAGAGCTTCAAATTTCGCATTTACAGTATTGCTTAAACGCCGTTTTCTTAAAAACGGCTCTAATTTTTCGATGAAAATTGCCAGGTTTTACTCTTCTTCTACTTCTACTACTTCTTTACTCTTCTTTGAAAATTGCCGAGGTTTTACTCTTCTTTAATATTCTTAAAGCAAATTTTCTGTTGTACTTTGAGGAAACCGAAAAGGTGAGAAAATTTCAAAAAAATATAATTTGACCGGCGATAGATGACAGCTGGCATGAGAATGGGGAAATACCGTAAAGGCAGCTCACACCAAAGAAATTAGAACACGTTACTACGAGAAAGTATGTGCCATTCTGTAGCACCACTAGTTACTTTCTCGTATGTGGGGAGTATAAAACGTAGTATAGAGAAAGTTATGTACTGCTGCGGAAAATCGATTTCAAGATTTCAACGAAAATACACGTTTTAGGGTCCCCTGATTGCGAAAAAGTGTTTTTTTTTTACAAAACGTCCGTCCGTCCGTATCTTCGCCTGTCAGTCTGCGAACTCTACTACCGAATGCGTACGATCTTCAAATTGAAGAAAGCTCTGTCCATCTGACTCTAGTTGAAGCTTTGAAATTTTGAATAATATTCTTCAAAATTTTGGGTTTTTTTACATGAAGGCCCCCGGACTTTTAAAAAATTTTCTCAAAAATGGCTCCAAATTTTTTCTTTGAATTTCTTGTAAGAATACAGTTAAATATACGTATGAAGGTGGCATATGTCCGATTTTCACGGTTAACTCTGAATTTTAGAAAATTGCAAAAGTTTGAATTTTTTTCGGCGTCTTCCTACAACTATAAAACTGAAGATACAGATTTTTCCTTTAAATGAAATTTGTTGTGCATAAATAGTTCTTTCATTAAGGTCATGTTCATTTTTTAAAAAATGTTAGTAGTTTTCGTGCAATAGTGCATGCAATATTTGCAATTAAAAAATATAAAAACAAGATTTTCTCAAAAACGTCTCCAAATTTTTTCTTTAAATTTTTGGTAGGAAAAGTGCCAAACGAACCCTATACCATGACATAAACGCCATATAGCTCTATTCTTTTGTTGTTGTTTTTTCAAAAATTTTAAATATGAAATTTTTTTGACGTGCCTCTCATGTCGGTAATATGTACATTAAAGGCAATTTCTTTCCATTATTATATTTATCAGTACATGTGCTTTAAATAATGTCAAATAAAGTTTCTCGAAAACTCAACTGTTTTCTGTACAAATGAGCTCAAAATTCCGCATTTTCAGAATAGCTCCAACGTTATTTTCTCAAAAATGTCTCCAAATGTTTTCTTCAAATTTTTATATTGACATTTCCATCGATTTGTATGCATTATTACAATTGTGAGCGGAAGTGCTTCAAATGATTTCAAATGAACTTTTTCAAAAACTCAATAGATTCCTGTGAAAAAGAACTTCAAATTTCGCATTTACAGTAATGCTTAATCGCCATTTTCTTAAAAACCGCTTCAATTTTTTCAATGAAAATTTCTATTCAGGACGAGTTTTTACTTTAATATTCTTGAAGATATATTTCGGTTGTACCACTAGAATAGCAAAAAGTTGAGAAAATGTCAAAAAATGCACTTTGGGCGACGATATATTGCAGCTGGCCAGAGAATGGAGCAAAACCTTAAAGCCAGACTACACCAAGGAAATTAGAAAACTATAGTACGAGAAAGTGTGTGCCATTCTGTAACACCTCTAGTTATAATATGATTTTGCCTTTTAACTTTTGTTTTCCATACCAATCAAATATTATATAATAATTTACGTGTTTTTCACAATTTGTTGAATCTTAAATATATTTTTCATGTTTCAGATCGCAAGGCTATGGCATGGCGTCCTGTAAAAATTGTTGTATAGGATTTCTTTGGCTTCTGATTTTGATTATTTTTTCATGGTGGATAGCTTCAATTGTTTTCTTTTTCTTCCTCATAGGAAGTATCTTATCACCATGTTTACCATTTCTTCAACCTTGTGTAGATTTTTTACTGGCTTGCATTATGTTTCCTAATACATGTTCACAAAATGTGAAAGATAACTGTTGTGGATAAGAAAATGCGTAAATGTTAAGTTAAATGTAATTAGTACCTGTTGAAATATTATAAAAAATTAAAAGAATATGATTCTTTTTTTTCGTCCTACTAACAAATTTTACTATCATTGAAGACGAAGGTTGCGAGATTATTTCGTTGCCTAAAGTTGTAACAAGCAACATTGAATCGCACGGCGAGTTTAAAGGCGAATTCAATTTTATTTGCCCGAGTATTTATCATAATTAGGGGCGAATTTTGATGACCTAAAATATGACGAAAAATCACCAATAAAATGTCCTTAATATAATATAATAGGACAGCCGCCTTTTTTGGGGGTAGGGGGGGAACGTGCAAGTAATTGTCAATACGATCGAAGTGCGTTTAGAAAATGTAATATTTAAAAAGTGTTTAACTTAGTCTAGATTAATTTAAATAAGAACGTTTGTTTGCACTTGTTTCTAATGAACATTCTAATTTCTTGAGCCCTATCATTCTGATTACTAATATGCATTATTAAAACTTTTAATCAAATTGTTATATCTATGGGAAAGTACTAGAAAATAATAATGACTCGAAAACGAATGTCTCGAAAACATCGAAAATGAGCAAATATTTTAACTAACCTGTTTTCACACATTTTAATATATCCTTCGCAATATTTATCAGTGACTACAAGATCGCTGATTATGATCACAGTTCATCTTAATATAGTATTTAACATCCATGAGGAGAAGTATTTCTCGCCTTGCTAACATCATCATTGCTGTTGTTAAGGGAAAACATGCAATATTTTATATTCCCGGCAAACTGTCAGTAGCAATTTTCAACTTCGATAACTCAAAGCATAAGGGAATAATTTTAAAAGATTTTAATAAATTAAAAAGAAAAATGTTTCCAAAAATTGAACGTGATCTTATTCGAAGATCTGTTGCGGATGCATAGATTTCCTTATGAGAAAATAAGTAAATTTTAGTAGTTTTTGTGCACTAGTGCATGCAAAATTTGCGATTTTAAAAAATTACAAAAACAAGAGTTTATCAAAAACGTCTCCTAATTTTTTCTTTAAATTTTTGGTAGGGTTAGTGTGAAACTAACCCCATATCATGACATAAACGCCATTTTGCTCTATTCTTTTGTTGTTTTTTTTAAATTTTAAATATGAAATTTTTTTGACTTGTCTCTCACGTCGGTAATATGTAGTACATTGAAGGCAATTTCTTTCCATTATTATATTTATGAGTACATGTGCTGTACATAATGTCCAATAAAGTCTGTCGAAATCTCAACTTTTTTCTGTACAAATGAGCTCAAAATTCCGCATTTTCAGAATCGCGATAAATTGCAGCTGGTCAGAGAATGGAGCAAAATCTTAAAGCCAGACTACACCAAGGAAATTAGAAAACTATAGTACGAGAAAGTGTGTGCCATTCTGTGACACCTCTAGTTATAATATGATTTTGCTTTTTAACTTTTGTTTTCCATGCCAATTAAATATTATATAATAATTTACATGTTTTTCACAATTTGTTGAATCTTAAATATATTTTTCATGTTTCAGATACCAAGAGTATGGCATGGCGTCCTGTCAAAATTTTTGTATAGGATTTCTTTGGCTTTTGGTTTTGATTATTTTTTCATGGTGGATAGCTTCAATTGTTTTCTTTTTCTTCCTCATAGGAAGTATCTTATCACCATGTTTACCATTTCTTCAACCTTGTGTAGATTTTTTACTGGCTTGCATTATGTTTCCTAATACGTGTTCACAAAAAGTGAAGGACAACTGTTGTGGATAGGAAAATGTGTAAATGTTAAGTTAAATGTAATTAGTACCTGTTGAAATATTATAAAAACGTAAACGAATATGATTATTTTTTTCGTTCTACTAACAAATTTTATTTTCATTCAAGACGAAGGTTGCGAGATTATTTCGTTGCCTAGCAACATTGAATCGCACGGGGAGAGGCGAATTCAATTTTATTTGCCCGGGAATTTATCATAATTAGGGGCGGATTTTGATTACATAAAATATGACCAAAAATCACCAATAAAATGTTCTTAAAATATTTTTAAAATGCCCTAAAGGCAAAGAAAAATTACGTAAAAAAATGTGATCGAAATCAACTGAAACTGTTGGATACGTTACTGATGTAATCGAGACTTCTATTCGTTTAAATCAAATCAGCTTTCAAACTTTCGGTTTGGACTGTTCTTTACCAGAAAATCTCTGTCTTTAGTTATCCGGAAATCCTTTGAACAGCCAATGGCGATCATGGGCGTCACAGGATCCTTAGATAACATACTCACAATGGCTGACATTACAACTTCTGAGCGAAGAAATTGAATAGGCTACTAGGTACACTAGGTACTAAGGAATTCTTTGAAGGACATTTGTTGCATCTTCTAAATGTTATTTGAAGCAAGAACCATGAAAATGATATTAAAATCGATGAAATCCGCACAAAATGCATTAAAAATGACGGAAAATGTAAAAAATGACTTATTATTTGAAATCGACTGAAAATGCAAACAAATACCTATAAAAATGGGTCATTTCCTTTTGTCATAACATAAAATGACTGTCTATACTAAACGCCATTTTTCTTATGTGAAAAAAGACATTGAATTAAAATCCGCCCCCTGATCATATTCATATATTCGGACCGTAAAAGGAACGACTCGAAAACTGGGTTTCTCATATTTATTAAGGAAATGAAATTTAATATTAACGAAATTTATTATATAAATGACAAAACTAGTTTCATGTTCCAAAGCATGTTAGCATATACGGGTTCACAACATTCCAAAAGCATTACGTACCCATTCTAAAGGCCCGACGTAGTAGTACTTTTAGAAAATAACTCAGTATTTGTCGAAAGAAATTATTTTATCGTTCCCCCAACCTATTATACTAGGAGCTTGAAAAGTTTAATTAATTATGAAAAAACTATGTAAATGTTAATTATGTGACAACTTGCGATTGATAGGAATACAAGTACCGAAGTTTTTTAACACATTCTGTGAGATACATTGAAACAGTAAGGGAAAGTACAGATACAATCAATTTATTTATTTTTTTTAAAAAATTTCATTTTCGCGTCTTTTTTTGAAGAAGAAAAATTCAAAAAATTAGGAATAGGAATTGCTGACCTGGTTGGGCCGAGGTGGCTAAGAGCGTGTACCGACTCAGCGCTTCGGTCCGAAGGGTCGCGGGTTCGAGTCCCGCCTTGGGCATAGTTATTTGTCCCTTGACATTGTGTGTGTTGTCGCGGAGGGGCCTCGCGTTCTGCTGATCAGATCAGAGGAGCCCGCAAGTGTGTTGGTCTCGTATGGTCGAATATGCGTCCCATCGGGACGTCAAGGGTAACCGGCTGTTGGCTGGATAAAAGCCCTAGGGAAAAAAAGGAATAGGAATGAATTCTATCTTCAGAGCGTCCCCGCACTGCCCTGTTCCTTCCTAGCGTCCTCGCCCGTGTTCAACCACTCCTACTTCCCCATGTTCGTTACGATTGAGACAGAACAATAGAAAACTATGGAATGGCGAAGTGCCCGCCATATTGAAAGCTTTTAGAAAGGACAGTCGCCTTGTTTGTTTTTTTTGTTGTTTTTTTTTGTGGGGACGTGCAAGTAATTGTCAATACGATCGAAGTGCGTTTAGAAAATGTAATATTTAAAAAGTGTTTAACTTAGTCCAGATTAATTTAAATAAGAACGTTTGTTTGCACTTGTTGTTTCTAATGAACATTCTAATTTCTTGAGCCTTATCATTCTGATTACTAATATGCATTATTAAAACTTTTAATCAAATTGTTATATCTACGGAAAAGTACTAGAAAATTATAATGACTCGAAAACGAATGTCTCGGAAACATCGAAAATGAACAAATATTTTAACAAACCTGTTTTCACACATTTTAATGTAATATCCTTCCCAATCTTTATCAGTGCCTACAGAATGTCAATAATAAAATCTGAACTGAACTTAATTCAAATTATAATTTTTTTATGTATACATTAGATATACATTCTATCAAGACCATCAAGAGGACATTTTAATGTGGCACATCTAGAGAAACTACACAAAGACCGAAAGCATACCTTTTAAACAAGTAACCGTATCTGCGCAATTAGCACCGTAATTCGTTTTGCCATCAGAAAATATGGCTGCCAGTAGTGCAAAGTACTTCAACCATCAGGAGCGCTGTATTATCACACAGTTCCTCTGTTTATACGATCGTAATTCAAGATCGCTGATTATGATCACAGTTCATCTTAATTTATTATTTAACGTTCACGAGGAGAAGTATTTCTCGCCTTGCTGACATCATTGCTGAAGTTAAGGGTAAACATGCAAAATTTTATATTCCCGGCAAACTGTCAGTAGCTATTTTCCACCTCAATTACTCAAAGCATAAAGGAATAAATTTACAAGAATTTAATAAATTTTAAAAAAGGTTTCGAAAAATTGAAGGTGTCTTATTCGAAGACCGGTTTTTGATGAATAGATTTCATTATAAGAAAAAAATTCTAACTTCATTATTGTACTTGTCGGATGACGCCGACAACTTTTGAATTTTGGCAATTTTCAAAAATTCATGGAATCTAACGAAAATCTTTTTGTATGTGTCATTTGTTCCATTAGATGGGAAAATTGAAGAAAACATTTGAAGCCATTTTTGAGAAAATTTTTAAAATGTTCAGGCTTTTTGTTAAGAACCACCAAAAATCAATTTACCAGTTTAAAATTCAAGATGCCACAACATCGGATTGATCGGGGAATATCAATTTTGACGAAAATTCTTCTTGCAGTTTAAACACTAGTATTGTTCACAGACGGAAAGACGGGTTACCATCAATCGATTTTCGGTATCAAGGACCCGCCAAAAGTGAATTCTGTCTACACAATTTTCTATATGCTACATTAAATAGCATACACTTCCCACTTAAAGTCGTGGTAACTAGGTATATTTTAGGGATTGTCGGATCCCCTGGGTTCCCTAGACTTCCCCACGGGACCAAGAAGTTCATTTTCTGCATTTATTGCCAGCAATGCTAAATTGCTCCATCGTAATTTGGAAATTGTGTGTAGATCTTAATAGAGCTTCTGAGAGCAATTAACGAGATAGCCAGCAAATCGCCTCGAGACATGATCTCCAAAGTCTTGAGGGCACTGACTGTTGATCGTGGCATAGCCCCAGAGGTTCCAACCACCACAGGCAGGATTCTTGCGTTGGGCACTCCATGAAATTGGGCTGCCAGGGGAATGACTGGTTGGGACTTTTTCCACTTTTTACTCCCCTGCCGTACGTACCACTTTTTCCTCCCCTGCTTGTAGAAGGTTAGACCCATCCTCGTGGCGGACAGTCACATCGACCACATGGACCCCCTCCCGGCTTTTTATTACCAGGTCAGGTTTGAGTCTAACCCCTTCGGCAACGGAGAAAGTGGCTTCCGTGGACACCACAGTGTCTGATTTCCGGAGCATCTTCCCCTCCATAAAGTTCTTTATCTCGTCATGACGCTTTATTCTAGCTGGTTTCGTAAAGATTCGTCGCGGGGCGTGAGCGGACGCCTCTCTCGGGAGCTCGCACTCGGGCAGGGCGAGATCGTCTTCCGTTTAAGGTGGCCCCACCTTAGTCGTGGGCATCTTGTCCCTTGCCGGGCCCGTGCGTGTAAAGAACGAGGAGGGCGAGGCAGGACGTGCGTTTTGGCTCCAATTAAGTAGCGGTATATGTCACCTGTGCCGACCCACACTCGCCGGCCGTGTGTAGCCTCCTTAACCAGGTCGCCCATCGCACGTTCCCGTATAGAGCGATTTTCGTAAGGATGAGTCAAAGTGGCAGCTAGTGCTGACAACATAACTGAAGGTTCTGTGGTCGCTGTGTCCTTAAGCTCAATAGACTCCCATCCCGCATTCGTTCGTTTGCAGTTGGCTAACTTGTAAATGGCTTCAACACTTCCTTTTGTCGTGCCCTTGTCCGACAAGAATATAGTGCGCTGCGAGAAATAATTGATATTAGGAAGAGATTTTCCACATACGAAATTAAATTTAAATAATTCCCGGACGTACGTGCATATACCTCAGCGAAACTCTTTGACTTCTGTATAAGGATGCTTTCACAGGAGCCATTAGCACTTTACGAAGGGCCGTGACTGAACAGCTGTCGGGGCGGAGGGATTTTGAAATACATGTGATGTTCACATGTTTTCGCGAACTGTCACTTTGGCTCATCCTTAGGAAAATCGTCCTATACCACCAGGTTGTGACTGGTCAGTATGCGCTGTCCGCTTGCCAGATGTCTGCTTCCGTTATCGCTTTCAGCAGTCCGCCACCCCCCTCGTCACTGGTGGCGTGTAAGAAAGCTGTGGAAGCGCCGACGGAAAGGACACGAGCAGTCGGGCTCTCGCACCGGAAGCGGTAGCTCAGTGCTTCAACTGATGTTACTGCAACGCTTCTGACCGGGAGGTCCTGGGTTCGAGTCCTGACAGCGGCAGGATTTTCGACTCTAGTTTTTCAGCTAGGACGAATTCCGTCGCTGTCTGGAGGAGAATTCTAGCGGCCGGCTGCTCTGACCGGTAGTTTTCCGTGGTTTCTTCGATCAACGCCAGGCGAATGCCGGAGCAGTACTCTAATAAACGAGCCACGGACCGCGCGCGATCTGTCCTTCCTCTTCCTTGTCTTATCCTCTCCCCTTACACACACACTTACACTAACATTCACTACACAACCACATACTCCGGGAGACCGGTCGGAAGCTTAGAGCTTGTCTCGGCTAAGGTAGTGCCCCGCTAGTGGGAGAGTCCTGGTTAAGTCCTAGCTGACGGTAGGTCGGCGCCGGATCTCGCCATCAAGCGGGGGAAGATCACCGCCATCTCCCGAGAAAAAAACATACACCACACTAACGGGACTAATGACCAACACAGTTGACGCGCCCGGAAACACGAGAATCAATCAATCGGGCTCTCACACGAACCGCAAGGTCGTACGCACCGAGCATACGTTTTGTGTACCGGCCCATGCGGAGCGGAGACACCGTTCAAAATGGCACAGGGTCAGCCCGGTGGCCGAGATCGCTAAGGCAGTAGTGTCGTAGTGATCGCGGACCGAAGGGTCGCGGGTTCGAGTCCCGCCTCGGACATGGTTGTATTTGCGTTCGTCCTTTCACCATTCTTATCATCTTATCATCACCATTTCGTTTCGCCTTCATAGTTACCATAACGTTAATGCCAATAGTAGTCGCTAATGCCCTAGATGTTAATACGACCTTAAATAAAAAGAAAAAAACTGGCACAGGGCGTCAAGCTTCTAGTGGCCGCTGGCCGTGCAGGTGTGTTGCTGCTGCGTTGTCTAGGAGGCGGACTTCCTCCTGCTGCCCGGTCCAGGTTTCCACTAGGCTCTATCCAACGGGCCGTCCTATTTACGTAACAGCGGGCGCTCTCGCCGGCTAACATGGCATGGAAACGGTAACTCCTGCACCTGTCGACGTTTTACGCGGAGGGTGTGGCATTTGGAGGGCTTAAGGCGGAGGCCTAGGTCTGTAAGACGTTCGCGGGCGTCGTCGAGCAGCAGCTGTAGGTCCCCTGGGTCGTGGAAAGGAGCGGAAGGCCAAAATAGGCGGGGAGGTCCGGGAGGGGCGGTCGCTTCGACTGCGCGGAGGACGGGGTCAATCGGAATGTTTTCCACTGAGAGGGCCTCCCTGGCGGATGCCGCACTGGATAGGGATAGGGGTTATCCAAGCGTTGGCTACTCTCCACACTTTTATTTGCTACCGGGAGCGGTAGCTCAGTGCATCAACTGATGTCACTGCAGCGCTTCTGACCGGGAAGTCCCAGATTCCCACTCCCCACGGCGGCAGGGTTTTCGACACTAGCTTTCCAGCTAGGTCGAATTCGGTCGCTGTCTGGAGGAGAATTCTAGCGGCCGGCTGCTTTGATCGGTAGTTTTCCGTGGTTTCTCCGATCAACACCAGGCGAATGCCGGAGCAGTACCCTACCAAACGGGTCACGGACCGCGCGTGATCTGTCCTTCCTCTTCCTTGTCCTATCCTCTCCCCTTACACACATATTTACACTAACATGCACTTAACTACCACCTATTCCGGGAGATCGGTCGGGAGCTTAGAGCTTGTCCCGTCTGGGGCGGTGCCCCGCTGGTGGGAGAGTCCTGGTTAGGGGGAAACCCCACTAGCCGACGGTAGGTTGGCGCCGGATCTCGCCATCCACCGGGGGAAGATCACCGCCAGCTCCCGCGAAAAAGCATGCACTACACTAACGGGACTAATGACCAAAGCAGTTGACGCGCCCGGAACCACGAAAAAATCAATCAATCAATTTTATTTGCTACTGGGTGTATAAATGTGACTCACGTTATTAAAGTTATTAAATACGAGAGAGTGTTGATGTTGTATTGTCTGTTTCATTCTCTTTTTTAATTTAATAACTTTTCTCAGTCTTGTTGTAAACTCTTTGCCTATGTTTTTTTTTGTACTAGAGTGGTGGTATCCATGTTTGGTTTGTATTGTATTAAAATGTTATGAATATCTTATGTAAAAATGTAAGCGTTCTATATCTGCTGAATAAACGTGTTTAATTCAAAGAATCACGTAATTTATTCAAAATATTCAAGTGATTTGCCCTATAAAATATATTTTATTGCATCGGAGCGAATATTTTATTAATAATTCTTTCCCAAAAGACCCATTTCTTTCTGTATTCAGAATTCCACTTGTAAGTGGCTTAGGGCTGGGATCCCGGAATTAAGATAACGTGCACAAAATACACAGCTCTCTGTAGCAAGTCACATACAGTTTCTGTTTTTGACGTAACAAATAGAAAAATTAAATAAATAAAAATAATTTCTCCCGAGCCACGAAAACGCTCAGCGATATTTTGCCTCCCTACTTCGATATTTCATTTGGCATTAGCCTCTATTGTAGTATTACAGATTCATAATACATTATTGTTTCTGTGATGTTGTTAACTCCGATTAAAATATGTATATTAATGTCATTACCAAAGTTTTGAGATAAATAATACGAAATTTGAATAAATAAATAAATAAATATGAAAATTATAATATTGCCTCTCCCACAGGAAAATTTGGGCTCCTCTAAAAGAAACATCTAGGCTACGGGCCTATGTTTTACTGTCAAACAAAAGCACGGCAAATTTTTTTGGAGTATTTACATTTGGAGTATTCGTTTCTTATCCATTATTGCTCCATCATTCTCCACCCTTCGAATAATTGGCAGCTTCGATTTCGGTAGACACAAACACTGATTTATTAATCTCAAAGTACTTAATACATGAATGAGTGAGAATGTTTATCTACGGTTAATTTCGTTTATTTGGAAGAAGGGGAAGAGATTCCACCCGTAAAAGTCTTCCTCCAGCCGAAGTCCATCTTTCCCCTTCAATCAGCTTTGGTTTGATTCAGACGAAAATTTTAAGAAACGTGGCAAAATTATCATTGGTGATTTAGTGTATAAGGTTCAGCATCAAGTTGCTCACAAACAAACGATTTAATCCATTGGAAATATAATATTATTATTTAATTATTTTTAACATTACGGTTTACACGTGCGCTTTCCGTGAGCTCGGAGAAATGAAGTCGGCCACTCATAACAAACAGACGTCCAAGACGCAGAAATTCAGAGAACTCTGTGATGCTATTTCAATGTGGAAGAATGTGTTTCTGCGGGCGCAACAACATCGTGGAACTGGCACATGGTTAGTGTATTTTCTGTCAGATTGTTTATTAGTTGATAGTTTTATATTATCAAAAGGAATAACGGGTAGTTTAATACAGTGGGGTAACCTATATGTTTGGTTATATTTATTTATATGATTCAATCTTATACAAATTGTAATACAGAATAATATGTTGGAGAAGATTGCCCTTTTTTTATAGCAATGTATGTAATGGCACAATAGAATATTGAATGTAGTTCACCAGTTGAAGAATCAGTTTAGAAAAGATTACTAGCCTTCACTCTTGGAATAGTAACATAGAGACTGCTTCAGAACGTTGAAGTGGTTTTTTGGTAGATGTCAATCGCGATGAGGCCATGATTAAAACAATATTCAGTTCATGTCAAGATGACCTATACATTTCTGTTAGAAATAATGTATAAATGTTTTAATAATAATTTATAAATAATATAATAAAACATTCCAAACCTTTCTGTCATTAGTTGCAGGTCAAGAAAACGATTTCAAATTAATTCTCAAAATTTGCTTTATAATTCATAATACATCATTTTTACTAGAAACTATTTATATTCTTACAAAAGTAAAAAATTATCCCCCACTTATTATCCAGGTTTACCAATTATTTATCTCTAAAATCATATCTACGAAATTTTCATTGTCACTAAACTAAGTTGTGCCATGAATCTTAAAAAAGATCCTAATATGCATTATATAATTTGTTATAGTTAATAATATAATTGTGGTATGGAACGCCTTTGGAAAGTTGATCAATGAGCATTTATTTGTTTTGGTGTATGTATTATGTGTTTTGATGTTCTTCTAGAACAGTGTTGTGTAAGTGTTAACATTCAGTGAATATGATTTATATCTCTGTAGGTTTGATGTTTGCTTTTCTTCTCTTCATTTTTTCTCTTCTTTTATTTTTGTATCTTCCACCTAAGATCTGCCTTGTGGAAAATTATTTTGTACTCTTGCTCGTTTCTCACTCTTTGGTGGTGATTATTCCAATTAATTCTTATTTTTGTCACATATTCTCCTATTCTACGTATCTTCCTAACAGGATCTATTATTGTTATGTAATGTTAGTGCCATCTGTTAATTATGATTTTTTTACAATAATTCTCAGTAATTATGTTCTATTGGTACAAAAGAAAAGTGAATGAAGATCAAATTATAAACTAGATCCAGAAAATTTACTCCATATTTTAATATATTAAGAAATATTGAAACATGAATTACATTTGTGATTCAGTGAACTTGTATAGATAGATACACATTATTACAGACATGATTTTGCAAAAGTCATTACTTATCCTTAAGTTACTTGAGAAATTATCTTGGGTATGATTCTTGAAAAATTATATCAAAAAATTGGAAAAATTGTATAATATGTCACTCAAAATCTCTTTCATTATCTGTCTGTCTCTCTGACTCTTTCTCTCTGTCTCTTTCTGTTTCTCTCTGTCTCTCTTTCTGTCTCTCTCTCTCTATGTCTCTGTCTCGCTCTCTCAATCTCAGACGCGTCAACTATTTTGATCGTTTGTCCCGTTAGTGTAGTGCGTGTTCTGTATCGAGAGGTGACGGCGTACCTCTCATGCTGGAACTTTGAGATCCGGCGCTGACCTACCCGCTGACTAGCGGGACCGGCTAAGGTGGCTAAGGGCACCAATTGATGACTATGCAGTACCCCTGGCCGGGAGGTCCTAGGGTTCGAGCCCTGGCAGTGGCAGGATATTCGACTCTAGCAACATAGCTAGGTCGAGTTTAGCCGCTGTCTGGAAGAGATCTAGAGGTAAGCTGCTCTGATCGGTAGTTTTCGTGGTTTCTCCGATCAAAACCAGACGAATTCCGGAGCAGTACCGTAACAAACAGACCACGGTCCGCGCGCGATCTTTTCTTCCATTTCCTTGTCCTATACTCACCCCTTACATACACTCACACGCTCTACAGTACCACACATGCCGGGAGGTCCAGGCATTGTCCCGCTGGTGGGAGGAGAAAATGGTTGGGGAAAAATTTCGCAAGCCAACGAGTAGATCAGATCAGCGCCGGATCTCGTCATCCAGTGGGGGATTATTACGCAGGTCGTTATTTACAACGAACTAAGTATTCGATTGAATCACTTCGGTGAGTATTGATTGATTGAGTGTTTCCGGGCGCGTCAACTGCTTCGGTCGTTAGTCCCGTTAGTGTAGTGCATGCTTTTCTCTCGGGAGGGTTTCTGGCGGTAATCTTCCCCCGCTGGATGGCGAGATCCGGCACCGACCTATCGTCGGCTAGTGGGGTTTCCCACTAACCAGGACTCTCCCACCAGCGGGGCACCGCCCCAGCCGGGACAAGCTCTAAGCTCCCGACCGGTCTCCCGGAATATGTGGCAGTGTAGTGCATGTTAGTGTAAGTGTGTGTGTAAGGGGAGAGGATAGGACAAGGAAGAGGAAGGACAGATCGCGCGCGGTCCGTTTGTTAGGGTACTGCTCCGGCATTCGTGTTGATCGGAGAAACCACGGAAAACTACCGATCAGAGCAGCCGGCCGCTAGAATTCTCCTCCAGACAGCGACTGAATTCGACCTAGCTAGAAAGCGAGTGTCGAAAATCCTGCCGCCGTCAGGACTCGAACCTAGGACCTCCCGGTCAGAGGCGCTGCAGTGACATCAGTTGATACACTGAGCTACCGCTATCAGTACTTCGGTGTAAGGGTCATTCCACATCAAATCAACCAGGGTCCCAACCCGGACAGTTACAGATTTTTTTCAAACTTTGTGTTCCTGAAGTATCTCTTAAATTATATAAAATCACCGCTAATGAAGGCCGTAGCAAATATAGTTTCACTTTTATAATGATTTGAAGTTCGGAAGAATCGCGAAATAGCTGCGCGCATCAATAAACAAAAACTCTATTATATCAGTCGTTTTCGAAGCTAAAAAAATTGTTCATATATCATTTTAAAGCTTATGATGAGGCTTTTTGACACATTTTGAAGAAGCAAAAATATATTTTAGAAGGTTTCAAAATCAACGAATACATATTTTAAAATTTATTGAACGAAAATGCGTGTTTTTAAAATGAAGGAAAAAAATATATATTGTACTTCTACTTATATAAAAACTGTATAGAAGGTTTAGATTTGGGATGACAATGGGATCAGGAGTTACAAATTTTTGGAACACGTCATGCGTCTCATGAACGTACTGGGAATCTTGAATCCCTGCTCGTTTCTACTTCCGATGATCAATTTGAAATCATATGAATGTGGCTGTACCGTCCTCCAACATACTACATAATATAAGGTAGAATAAGGTATTTTTTCCTCAAAAGAGAGATTTAAGTAAGAAACCATAATAATAACCATAAATTTTCGAAAAGGAAATTTAATTAAAAATAGCACTTACTGTTAAAATATCTATTTCCGAAGATCTCAAGATGTGGTGCTGTGATGAGTCTTCACTACTTGAGAATCTCTTTGCGAGCACGACACCTTTTTAGAGGGAGAAAACAATGAAATTTACGTGTGCCTAATATGAGCAGCGCTCTTGAAAATCTTCAAAGTCCCTAGCTTCGTGTTCATACTGTTCTCCAGTTGTGTAAGCAACATTTACATTTTTCAAGTTTTTCTTTGCTCAAGAAAATAGTTCTCTGGGAGTAGTGATCTGATTTGTACTTGACCTCTGCAGGCTTGCACGAGTAGTAAGTCTTTTATGAGTCCCGCCTAATCCATCACAAGCATTTTCCTACGAGATGATGCAAAAAAGTACCATTTCGCATTTATTTCAAAGTCTTCGTGATGAAATCTAAGATTTACGTAATTTTTCTTGTTTTTTATATTGTGCAGACGATCCGTCACAAAAATACACAATTCTATGGAGGAAATTTCCAATTCTTTGTTTCAAACAGTGAATCAGGTGTCGCTGGAAAAAATGCACAGAAACTGTGTCGTATATTAAACAGTCCGAAACACTAAGTTTTCACTCAACAATTCATGTGAACAAGGTAATCTGAAGGAGACAACAACACGATGCAGCGCCTGTGCATTATTCCAATGAAATCCTTGCACTTCATTTTGGATAATAAAGGAAAAGTTTTCAGAAAAACCGCACAAAGCTACGCATTCTCCAGGTTGAAGGGATAGTTTACGATCTCGTAGGTATTTATTTTGCTGAGAAGAGGTGAACGAATGAGTCAACAATTCACTAAGTTTTGCCATTAAACAATCAATAAAATCTTTGGACTTCACAATTATCTCTAAATTTGATCTGTCAGTTCTCGTCCACTGTTTGAACGAAATTGTTTCGATGAAGATTTCTTCCATTGTTTCTTCAAAAATATTTTTAGTCGTCGAAATCCCGAGGCATTCTGAGCACTCGCCAAAAAAGCAAAACAATTGGAGTGGATTGTATATTATGTACGTCAGCATGTTTTTTTGTAAGAAGACACATTTAAGTCAGTGTTTTGTAATAACGTTGGTAATTTCAGAGCATCAAGCATAAGCTTTACGTTCTGGTAAATAACACAAACAGTGTAGTTCCACTTACATCAGCTAAAATGTTTTTGGGCCGAAGAGATGCACACTTTGCCAATTTTCAGTTCAGGATATGAAGATTTGAAATCTGTGTATACTTCGTTAAAATTTGTAAGAATGAGTGTCTTCTGTTCTTGATGTTTTCTTCCTAAAATTCTCAACGTAATATAATCTTTTTTGCTGGGCATTATTCTGTTAACAGTATCTGAACAATACTATTCCCTTCCTTTTTTGACAGTCTCTTCGGATAAATTCTTGCCTGGTTTTGGGTTCTGAGAAGACAATATTCCCTTCTCTTTAACGAACTTTCCGTACTATGTATTCCGAGTTAGGAAATTCACTTTTAATTTTATGAATGCTCCAGGTATTAGGGAGAAGTGTCAAAAGAGTAAATTTTTCACTTCTGTTACAAGTTAGACATTTCTCTTTTAATTGATTAAATATTTCGTCACCCGAACTCGTCGATGGTCCAGGACGCGGGTCATTAGAAAAATGAAAAATTTTCTTCTTTAAAACCTTTTCAATTTTATTTAATTTCTCCTCTTTATAATGTCTTTCTTTAAATATTTTTAGTCTAATAAGTGTTTCACCTATAACAAGACTACTGTTTACAAGACTACTTACTTACAAGACTACTGTTTAAAACTTCTATGGATGTACCTTCATCAACGAAAGTTTCTTCATTACCTGCATCTTCTGGTGAATCTGGAGAACCTTCTGATGCAACACACGAATCAATGTTCCCGTTCATTTCTATCCTGCATCCATCGCATATTTTTTGTTGAGATGACCAATTCTGATATACATTCACCATCCAAGAAAGAACACTTCGAAAGTTTTTTAATGAGAAGAGTGCCCAACTTTATTGAATGGAATGACACGCCGAATATTTAAACCGATCTTTCATGTTGCACAGTCGCACACCCTGAAAACCTATAGACACGGTTCTCGAAAGACAACTGAGCCCAGGCTGAACATTGGAAGGTTCCAGTAATTGCCAACGCAGATTTTGTCCCCAGAGTGATCAAAAGCGTATTTGGTATGTGGGTAAGGGTAGGCTTAAATCAGAAGCGTCCAAGAGAGATGTCCAGAATGACGTCACAACATTTGGCAGGAGAGCGTGTAACACACTATGTTCACGCTACAACTGCCAGATCACAGGAGAGTTAGTCAGTCGGCGCTTTTTTGAATCCGCGCGTTTCGCAGCTTTGACAAATTTCATCTTTTTTTGAAAATCTGTTGAATAAAATCGTTTTACCATATAGACAATGGCCTACAATTTTCAGTTTCCCGACTATGCTTCCATAGAATGCAAGGAATGCTGAAGGGGAAAAAAATAAAAATAAAAGTTGTTTCGTGAGAAGCGGCTATTTTTCGGCATTTGAAATATTTAAGAACTAGGAAATTTGTAATCGAAAGTTCATTTAATCATAATACTAGTGACAACCCGTCAAAATTTGACGGTGAGATCTGAGATTATTGTAAAATACTGTACCCAGACTAATGTTCACAATATATTGCATTATTTGGATCTTGAGGGTACAACGAAGATATTCGGTGATGAGTTCCAAAAATTTTGAACACGTATGGCCCATGACCAGGTGGCAATGCAATATCGGCACAAAAGATATAGCACTATTATACTGAAGAATATTATTTCTAAGGTTTTTTGTTGTGTCATCATCTCCTATTACCAACTGATTGATTTCTTCTGGCATATTACTCGAAGGTAAACGTATTTTCCCATTTAAGCAACACAGAGTAAATCGTTTGCAGAATTTCTCTCACATGGAAAGTACAAAGCAGAACAAAACTGACATTTCATAGACAATGACCCAATAGAAAACCAAATGATCTCACTATCACGACACCTACGTTGACTTTCTCTTTCCCTGCGTCCAGTTAATGTACGTTTGCGTCTTTTGGGGCGGGTGGACAACGATTCCGAATTCGACATAACCTGTAAACAACTTCACTTAAGTACAACCGAGCAAAACCCACTGTGTTTTCTACAAAATACACCACAGATGCAAATACATGCAAACTGTCAACACCACAATGAAATTATTACACTGAAACAAAACCTTGATGAATTGTAAACAAATCTCAACAATCAAAACAAAACATCAAGCATCGTGGACTCATGTATATCGATATTGAAACTGCCACCCTTTGAAATAAAGCAATTGACTATTGATAAGCGTACTATTAAAGAATGATTTAATTTATTAATTTACACAGTAAATGTTGGTGAATCAACACAAACAATATCTGATAACACATCTAGGGATCATATTCTTTCATTTAAAAGAAAAAATACAACAATCGGTTCAGTAGAAGCTTTAAACGAAGCCATTGCAGAATACCTTATTTGTTTAAAATATATAGATAGATAATTATGTTAATTCGAGTGTTATGACTTGCGATTTTGGCACGAAACTGTTAAATTTCTAAGTAAATAACGTTTAAAAGCAACGTAATTCAAAGGTGATTTATTAATACGGAATATTCACGGTAATGCTTAATCCCGCGCATTTTATAATATGGAGCTACATTTCACCAATTTATTAATGTATCTTATTAGCTCAGCTTAATAAGATTATTGTTCGCTCAATTATTACTAAATTTCTTCTCAAAAATTCAGAAAAAAGAAAATCGTTTATGATATATATTTGAAGATCTTCGAAATGAAATGTTTTAAAAAATGTCCCAACATTGGGGGACCCTTGCCCCCATTAATCCCGCCTCTGAATACAGTAATTAGAATGTATGCAATTGACATCAAAATAATTACGAAAATTCCGGCTACTCACTCGTGAGTTGCCTTTCGTCGTAATTGAGAAATTTTCATGTATACATTACAACATACATGCATTTAAAGTCAAGTAATCACAATGATCTACTGTTCATTTTAATAAAGAAAACATTATTTGAATATGTTGCAGCCGTCAAAATGACTAGTGTTAAGATAAATTATTACCGCCTCAAACGAAGCTCAAGAAAAGAAAATTTAAGATTGTATGTTCGTTAGACCGACCACGGTGAAGTACCCCCGCAAAATACTTTAAATGAAAGTAAAATCTCTGTTCTTCAAGACGATAAGAAACAAATTGGCCCTTACGGCTTAATTTTTTAATGAAAGAAGTTTAAATTAGTACCGGCTCTTATGGAAAAACCTTCGCGGGCATTGTTTTCTTTAAGTTAGGTATTGAAGTTATACGGTTGATGTATCTTTTTCTTTTATTCAATACGCAGTAAAAAATTTAAGGGATCAGATGGTATTAAATGGCATATCATGCTATTGTGAGCACTCGTTCTCTTGGGGCACGAGAGAAACCCGCGACGAAAAATATGGATTATCAAATAGGTTTCGAATCATTTGTGGGAGGTTTATTTGGAAACACCAGATCGACTAAATAAAACAGCTATATCTTATCACCGCCACCATCTCGACGTTCGACAACAATTAGCTTATCAAAATAATATCGATGTGCCATTCTTTGGTAATTTCTATTAAGCTTTGCGGATTGCTTAAAAAGGAATACATCAATACATTAAGAATACAAATACAATAAAAAGTAAAAAAAAAGAGAGAAAGTAAAATAGAATTAATATTAGCCTTTCCTGTAGAGAATTTTAATTAAAATTAAATTATTTTCAATATCATTCGTTCAATTTTTCTCGTGGCCCGTAGTTGGTGTGAAACCTGTATATATTTCATTAATTTCAAGCAGAAATTACGCAAAAACTACCCGTTTTTCCAAATAGTATACGTGACCTTTTTTAACGAGCTAATTTTAAACATCAGACTGTCGGACACAATTTTTTGTTTGCAATTTAAAACAACAAAAAACTAGCAATATCTGAAAATGAGACTAGCGCCACATTTCTTACCATCCCTTATTAAATGTGTGGAGAAAATGTAAAGAATATATTGGAGCGAATTTTTGAGTAAACAATGCCTAAATTTCAAACGCAAACTACGCAAAAACTACTCGGTTTTTCACTATCCAATCGGTATTTTGCACTATCCAACAACAAAATTTAATCAAAAAATTTGGAGCCATTATTTTGAAAATGTCTGAGGGGCTTCATGAAAAGTACTCCCCGAAATTAAAATATCGGCTTCAAATTCCAGGGTCCGCGACATCAGCCAGAACGATTGGAAAATATCAATTTTGGAGAAAATTGGCTGAACAGTGAACTGTTTATGTAATAGCGTTGTGCACAGACAGACGGACGGAGACAGACGGAGGACAGACGGACGGACGGACGTTTTACGGTCAATCGATTGTTTGTTATGAAGGACGCACAAAGCATGGATTCTAGCGACACCTGGTGTTGGAGGATTTTTTTTTAATTTGTTTATATCAAAAAACAGTTCAAACTGCGTATGACGTGCTATGGGGAAAAGTGAATTGTGTGTACATTTTCAAAATTTTGTGATTCCTACACTAAGTCACATACTACTTAAATTAAAAAAAAAATAAAATTAAAAAAACCCTCCCATGTAATAAAATCTATTTTCAAGGATAATTAAGCAATAAATTTTGGCTCTTATCCATGTTGTCCTTCGGAATAATACTTCCTGCCGCGACAACATGGAAACGATAATTTGAATAACTGTATTTCCCACTGAATTCTAGAAGACGTGCACTGATAATGAAGTTACATTCATGTCCACAAGCAAAACAAGGGGCCATCTCAGCATTTGCTCAATGGATCAGGGAAACTGGACGAAAAACCTGATCGAGATGGGGTCATTGACCCGGAGGCTGTAGTACAATAGTTGTTACAGGTTGTTTATACACATTTATACAGTCCAAATGGTAAATAATGCATTATGTATCATTGTTGAAATTAATATTACTATTTTTGTGATGCTCAGTGCTTTTTTCTATATATAGCAACTTTTTTCAATATTTAGCAACTGGATTAAATACACTTTTTCGTTCCAGGGCCCGACAACAAGAGTTGTGTCGAAAATTCGCTATTTTCAGGCGCACGATTATAATACTTCTCTTTTTACATTATTAAGTGCGGGATATTAAAAATAACACTTTTGCGGTATCAGAAGGCCCCAAAACGTGGCTTTCCGTTGAAATCTCGAAATCGATTTTCCAAAGCCATATATAACTTTCTCTCAGACTCTGATTTTAACCATTAGTTCGCGCCATCCAATATCTGACCGGAACTTTCGTGAAGATGTTTATGACGAAGGTTTCAATCTTGCCACGCAGAGGCGATCGTGCTGCCCTCACCAGCTCTAGATGACACGAATTCTGTACATGTCTATTCCCTGTAAGTGGCACTGAGCGACAGCAACGCTTCCAACGGTTGTGAGTGTATCCATAAGTATTGTCATCTTTTGCTACATTAGCGCTAGTATCGCTGCCTTGATCAGAGAGTTATAACGGCTATGATACTGAATAGCTCTTGCAACACACGGAAAATCAAGAAGGTTATAATATATAATAACTCACTTGCAGAAAACAGAAACTTGAGCAATGAGCAGAGCGTGGGCACACAAGTATTTTAAAAGTCCGTGTTATTCTGTCAGGTAATCATACCATTTTTTAATGTTACATGGTAGGGAATTCAAAAATATATCAAATGATTCTATAGCGTTTGCTTCATTACAATCTTTATACAACTATTATATTAATATTTAAAATGATTACGATCTTCCTGGATAATCAAGAATGTAACAGTGATTGTATTGGCGTCTAACTAACCAGTAGAAAATAATAATAAGAATCTGCAGTGGCACCGTCAGATATGGATTGACAGATGTGGGAGGTATCTCTTCAAGATAATTCCGATGGTGATGCTGTATCATCATTCCGTGCCACTACAAGGTGCTTACCCTCATCACATTCTACTCCGCCAATGTGTTGCTACACTTCAAACAGAATGGATGAATCGGGAAGCGAAACCGCAATCTCCGCACAGTAGGTCGGAACCTTATCCACCACACTACGCGGCCCGGCTCAAATAAATGACGAAAATTTGGATCTTGAAGTCTCGTACGTAAATCTCGTAAATACGAATTTTCACGTTAAGTATGCTTTAAAATCACTAAACGGGTAAGCACTATGTAGGTGCTGATCCTATAGCCAGAAGAATATGAGTAGGGAACGGATTTTCATGTTCCCTTTCAAAATTCAAAATTTATTGCTTATTTATCCTTGAAAATAGATTTTATTACATGGGAGTTTTTTTTTTTTTGTTTTTTTTCTCCCTTTCAAAAATTCAAAACTTAAGTAGTAAATGATTTAGTGTAGGGATCACAGAATGTAAATACATATTTTTACAGGGACAAGATACAGACATTCACAAATATTTTTTAGACTCAACACGAATTGAAACCATGTTTATTTTACATATTTTGGTATAATTACATACTTATTCTACCTATTGCTACATATTTCGTTACATTTTAATATATTTATAAGCTACAAATGAACATTTTACTTGCGCGTTCGAAATATGTTACTTGAAAACTAACTTTGTTATTGAAATATTTGCAAAACCATGCAACGCGTTTGTACTATAACGCCGTATTATAACGCCGGACCTTCGCTATTGTCAAACTCACTCCTCCTCTCCCCACGCCTTCTGCTTCTTGGAAGCCGCGTACTCGGGATCCAGAAAGAGCGGATGAAAGTGAAGCAGAAGGAACTTCAACCACGTGCTTACTCATATTTCAAAGATCCCATGCGTAACTCAGTAAAACAAATATTTTTCAGATCATTGTCTTATCGCTTTTCTGGAGTCGGGGGGGGGGGGCGTATGCTCCCTCCCCCCTCTCTATCACAGGCTACACGGTACTATTCACTCGATCGCCTGCTCCTCGTACACAACATTGAATATAATACGAAAGTATTATACATTTGGGATGAAACTAGCGAATGATTGCTTCTGTAGATGTAAAACTTTCTTTCAGCCTCTCTGAATACATGTTAAGATCCGATCGACACCGTAGTGTGCTCGGAAAACGCTTGAATAATGGAATTTTAAACATTATAACCAATTTTTATTTCACATATTTCATATTTTTTTCGACATAGTTGGGAAAAAATAAGCACATATGCATGTACATACTTTTCTTTTTTTATTACAATAAATTCTGTTCCCTAATGAAGCTCATCTTCACCAGAGAGGCTTCTATACTATAAGTTGGGAACGGATTTTCATGTAAATTCATACTTCAGAGAAACAAGTTAACTGCATTCAATACTTTTTGTTTAGAGTTTACAGGACATTATAAATGAATTAGCACAATCTATTTACCTATTTTTACATAGGTTCATCCATAAATTACGTAATGCTAAAGAGGGGGGGATTTGAGGCAGCGCACACTGGGCCAGAAAGCGCCAAAACCTGGCCAAAACTCTGTTCGAATTCCTGCATTTCCAGGGAAAGAAATGGATGGAAATTGAATAAATGGTTAATGAAATGCATATAAATATGTAATATCATCTGTTATGCAACAGAAATAGGTATTTTGCACAGATGTCACACTTTGTGCGATTTTTTTTCCTGCTTCATCTTCTCTGCTTGACCGGGAGCGGTAGCTCAGTGCATCAACTGATGTCACTGCAGCGCCTCTGACCGGGAGGTCCTAGGTTCCCACTTCCCACGGCGGTAGGATTTTCGAGGTCGAATTCAGTCGCTGTCTGGAGGAGAATTCTTGCGGCCGGCTGCTCTGATCGGTAGTTTTCCGTGGTTTCTCCGATCAACACCAGGCGAATGCCGGAGCAGTACCCTAACAAACGGGTCACGGACCGCGCACGATCTGTCCTTCCTCTTCCTTGTCCTATCCTCTCCCCTTACTCACACCTACACTAACATGCACTACACTACCACATATTCCGGGAGACCGGTCGGGAGCTTAGAGCTTGTCCCGGCTGGGGCGGTGCCCCGCTGGTGGGAGAGGGGGAAACCCCACTAGCCGACGGTAGGTCGGCGCCGGATCTCGCCATCCAGCGAGAATTTCAAAATTCAAAATTTATTGCTTATTTATCCTTGAAAATAGATTTTATTACATGGGAGTTTTTTTTTTCTTTTTTTTTTCTCCCTTTCAAAATTTAAAATTTAAGTAGTATATGACTTAGTGTAGGGATCACAGAATTTTGAAAATGTGCACACAATTCACTTTTCCCCATAGCACGTCATACGCAGTTTTTAACTGTTTTTTGACGTAAAATAAATAAATAAAGCGGGGGTATATCACCGCCATCTCTCGAGAAAAAAACATGCACTACACTAACGGGACTAATGACCACAGCAGTTGACGCGCCCGGAAACACGAAAAATCAATCAATCATTCTCTGCTTGAAGTACTTTCACTTTCTTTTTTTATAGACAAGGAGAGTAAATACATCCTTATTAATTATTCATCTAAATGGTTCATTTCCTTTGAAGTTGCTTAGAGATATAACATTTCTGCATTGAAGTTGATGACAAAGTGCTTCAATCTTTCCTTCCGCCGTAATCAGAATCATGCCATGGAAACAGTATTACACAGAAGGCCATTAATCGAAACACGAGTGAACCTAAGTTGTTTAATTTGATTTTGCATGAAGTCTTCTTCATTTTTAATTAGCTGAGCTATTTCTATTTCTGAAGTGTTTCTGTCTATATTTCAGAAATGAAGCTTAATTGGTCTGCAGTAACGAATGAATAGATGTTGAGGATTTTTCGTTTCTTATGAAGTGACAAAGTTAAATCGATACAAAACAGGCAACAAACATGTCTGTATCAATGAAATTGTTTGTACTCGTTGTGTCCAGTGCAGCCATTAAAACCCTTCTTGCTTATCAATGTTGAGCTGGGCGACGAAAGAAATTTAGTGCGCGAAATTATTCGAAAAGCAGTATGGTCGAGTAGATTGCTGATTTACTTGCGTGACACTTCTGTGAAATGAAGTGGTGCTGACTTCGCTCCTTTGCAGCCCCTATGTGAGGGACTTTCCTTGAACCAATCTCGGGCAACCTGGAATTGGTGTTCACTGAGCTGCAGGTTGACCATTAAAGATAACGCTTCTTCAGCAGAAGCAGACTGAATTGAACCTCTGTTCTTTGACTTTCACACGCACCTTATTGTCTGATCGAGGGTTCGAATACTCAAAGCTTTCTTCATCAGCTGCGCTGCGTGTTTTGCCCCTTCGGGACGCGGACGCATTTGGGTGGTGTAGATCAGTATACGTAATTATTGAGGGGGGGGAGGTCAAGCACTTGTTACAGGTACTTCACATTACAGTGAGGGGGTATTCAAAATACTCCAAATTTGCGTTATGTAATTTACCGACGGCTCCATAGTATTGTGGTATTATATCATATTTTATGTACTACTACATATCTCTTAAATATTTCGTTACATTTTAATATGTGTGCTTCGAAATGGTACGCGAGTTTGCAACGAGGACCTACGTCAGCCCCCCCCCCCCCCTGCTTCGTGAAAACAGCATTCTCGGAATCAAGGATGAGAGATCGCTTAGTAAAGCAGAAGTAATTTCAATCTCGTGGTCGCTCAAGTTTCAAAGAGCCCATACGTAACTCGCTAAAACTAATAAATATTTTTTGTCTCTTCGCGTTGTTGGATTTGGGCTGTGAGAGAGGGGTGTTCCCTCAATCCCCTTTACGGGGTCCATCACTGTCTGTGCAGTACCATCATAGAATACCATTCCACCATCTATTCTTCCATTGTACCGTGGCGGAAATAATGTTTCCACCATGTGCTGTTTACTTGCGCACCGGATCTTCGTGAACATTGTGTCTACGGACGCACTTTGTTTCGTGTAAAATTCTTGTGTGTGCTGAAGACTAGTGTACAACAACTTTCAGACGCTCCGAATCCACGTTACGATCTAATCAACGTTGGAAAATGAGTGAATGGGGCAATTTTAAATCTAAGAATGAATATTTATTTTCTGCTTTTTACTTTCTCGCACTTACTAAATGTAAGAAAAAGTATTGTAATCGTGCGCTGGAAAACAGCGAATCTTCGCCACAAAAACGTTTATTGCCGGGCTCTGGTAACGAACAAGTGGATAAATCCAGTTGCTAAATATAGAAACAAATTTCCTCTAACACATCGTGTCGCCAGAATTCGTGTTTTGTGCGTCCTTCATCCCGAAAAATTGATTGACGGCAAAACGTCCGTCTGTGCACAACGCTAGCGCATTCAGCCGATTTTCTTCAAAATTGATATTCCCTAATCGGTCTGGTTGATGTCGATGTCGCGGTCCCTGGGATTTCAAACCAATACTTTAACTTTGGGGGGTACTTTACCAGAAGCCCCTCGGATATTTAAAAACCAATGGCTCTAAATTTGTTGATTAACTTTTGATGATGTATAGTAAGAAGGATGTTTAAGAGAATTTTGCAGGTCTCATTTTCGTTGAATTCCCTGATTTTTCGAAAATTACAAAAAATATATAAATAAAAAAAATTAAAACTACACAATCGAAGATAGGAATTTTTTCCTCAGAAAAATTTTATAGTACAAAATTAGCTCTTTAAAAAAGTCATGTAAAATTTTTTTTTTTTGAAAAACGAGTACTTTTTGCGTAATTTGCAATTTTTCTCTCTCAAAAACCGCTCCAATTTTTTTCTTTAAATTTTCTTCACTTATGTAATAAGAGATGGTGAAAAATATGGCTCTAGTCCTATTTCCAGGTATCGCTGTTTTTCGAAAATTAAATCCACAAAATTGAAGATAGATTTTTGCTTCAAACAAGTCTGCTGTATAGAATTAGCTTTATAAAAAAAGGTTGTGTACAATTTTTTTAAAAAACTAGTAGTTTTTGCAATTGAAATTTATGAAACTTTTTTTTTCTCAAAAACCGCTCTAAATGTTTTCTTTAAATTTTCTCCACATATGTAATAACAGATGGTAAGAAATATGTTGCGTCTCATTTTCTGGTTTTGCTTGTTTTTTTTCTTCCAAATCGTTACATCTTCCAAGTAAAAAGCAATAGTTATTTTTTCTTTATGCTCCATAAAACGTACTCTACACTTTGTAAGTATAGTGTTTTCATGGCAAGTATGTCCACTTAAAAGGGGGGGGATTTTTGCTACGAATAATTTTTTTTTTCTAGACACTTCCAAAAGCATAATTCTAATTTAGTTTTTGTGGGGAGTGCATTTTTGTTTGTTCTCAGAATCTTCATTCTCATTGAAAGCATCCATAAGTGAGTGTGGTTGAAGTTCCTATCTGCAACAAACTTGTAAACTGCAGAACTGTGTTGTATATGAAGTCAAATACTGAGTTTTATGGTTAAAAACTGGTGGAGGAAGGAAAAATGTAACTACATTGATTTTAACATTCTCAACATCAATCCCAAAAGAGTCATAAAAGTGTTCCAAAGTCATAAAGATTTATTAAAAACACACTTTACTTAAATGTTCATATACAAGGGGGCTAGTTTCAATCCCATCCTACCCTTTTTTTCTGAAATTTGAGTTATTGGAACTAGGACAAACATGGATATGTAACCCTGCTATATAATATCCTGTGTTTGTTAAAACTTTGTGAAAAGCATTTTATTTTTTGTTATAAAAATTGAAGTCTGTATCAGTGCTAGCATTCTTCAAAAATTGTTTTTTTTCAGAGTTGACAATTTTCTAAAATAACCAACTATAGAATCAAAATTGTTCCCTCTCAGCATGAAGATGCTCTGTTATTTAAAACATACAATATAATAATTTGTCAATATTAACAATGTAAATTTCATGTAATTTCTGGAAGTGATAGTAGAATTCAGTGAATAAAACAGGACTTCCCCAACACAGCGCTGCCAATGACCATTATTTTCCACCCCCATTTTCCCATTGAGCTTGTGAGCCTGTTCGCTTGTTGTATCTTTAGGTACCAGCTATGTTGACGGTTTTTTGTTCCCAACTTAGTTTTTAAAGAATTAATGTACATACAAGATTATATAAAAAATGAAATTATTCAATTTTTATAACAAAGAAGGGCGAATATAAAGTTACAAAAGAAAAAATGATTTTTCCCCCCCCATTAAATTTGTCTCATTTCCAACACATGTTGCAGTTTGAAGATTTGGACGTTTCACAGTTGTCATAAGACATTTGACATTTTCTGATAGATCATTCGTATTATTTTATACTATCATGAATCTTATTTTGGGAATTTCTGTGATCAAAGTTAGTTTCACATTTAGTAAAGCAATTTTAATTTTTGAAATGACAGAGAATCTGAAGCATAATGCCACCAGTATAGAGCACCCTCCATGCAAGTTATTCCTTATTTTTTGTAATCGAAATAAAGGGAAAATGAAATTTCATTAAATTTTGTGTTTCACGAAGGGTATAATTTGTCCTTGAAACCAGCCTACACAAAAGTGCTTTGTTGAATCTGGAAGCACACATAAAGGAGGTATAATTACACTTCTTTGTTCAACAAAAAGGGTCAGCTTACACCAACCAACACACATTTACTGAATTATGAACCATTTTAATTAATATAAATGGCAGGGAAGAAAAATGTCACAATCAAAACACTTCCTTCGTAAAAGGCATTTAAATAAGGTATGAACTTGATGAGCACCCAGCACCAATATCAGACAAATCTTTCCTTCTGCTGGCAAATGAAAACCACATTCGTCCTTGACAACATGATTCTAAAGCCTAAACAATGAGAACTTTTTGACTTTTAGTTCATTCTTTTGCTTCATCATTTCTACACATACTGTTCAAGTATTGAAAGTAATCCACTTACAATACAAAACAGGATACGACTAATAAATGGTTAAAATATTTATGCTCTGAAATGCTATATATTTGTTTACTTTTCAATTGCCTTTGCCTTCTCAGTGGTTAATATTTCTTATTTTCGGACTGATTTATTCTAGACTTTGCAATTTCATCAATGAAATAAAATAGTTTTAGTTCTATTATTTATGGTTTCTGTTCTGTAGCTTTTCATGGTGAAATGTTGTACGAAGTAGCTTCCAGCTACTTATTCCTTTTTCTCTCTCTCTCTCAAAGGAAAATACTTTGTACGTCCTTTAATTACTTCAACATTTTGATCCTATACTGATACCTATTAGAAACAGCTATTGAAAGTCACTGAGTATTAAGAGTTTAGATATTAAATATGTTATACAAAATTTCTTGTATTCAAGATTGTAATTGTACTCTAAGAGTTAGGAATAGCAAAGTGCAGAAAGTTTATTAGTTCAAACCACAAGTCAATTTTGCTCTTAGAACAGGCTACTTGAACCACAGTAGAGGCAATAAAACTTAAATTACAGGAACTCAGGCCAAGTAATGAAACAGGATAGTCTTAAACAAAAAAAAAAAAACACCATCACCACACATGTATGCATGCACATCTGCTACTTGTGCTTGTGTGTATCAAAATCATGGCAGATGACAGACTTACCTTAAAAGTGGGTTTTGCTAAAAGTAAATACCCCTAAATCAGGGATGGAAATGCATTGATATGGTGGTATTACATTAAAATGGGGTTCCATTATTAGCATGTAAACCACAAATCCATATTCAGAATTTCAACATTATGCAGACAATATTCATTTTTCAATACACTTTTTCTGTCATAGATCATGCTTCCAAGAAAGAAAAAAAGAAAAATAATCCAAGAATGTTTAAAGCTTACAAAACAAAAGATTTGGTTTTTTGAAATAATAATACAATATCTGCATACAAACAAGGGGCATTCACATTAAAAGCTTAATAAATGTATCATGGAAATGAAATGTGAACATTGATAAAAATAAGTTTATTATGGGAATGGGTAGAAATGTGAGATTCCTGAATTGAGTATACAAAATGTTTTAATAAAATGTAAAGTTTTAGATGTTATTTTTCCTGAAGGTTTCATGGTTTTTAAGTATTTACACAAGACATGTTTTTACTAATTCTATATTTGAGTGAAACAAGTACTGAATGTACATATCTGAATGGAAAATATCTATACAAATTTATTATGCAACAAACAAAGAACTATTTCAAAAAACTACTCATTTCCAATATGACAAAATTCAACAGTAATTGAAAGGTCCCTTGAAATCCGTATCAGAAATACAATTTCATTTGCAATGATATCTTCAAAATAACATGCCTTTGTGTTGTTGACAAAAAATTAATGCAATGTCAAGGCAAGAACGTTTTCCACAACTGCACATGAAGGGTTGGAGTAAAGTTCAAGGGGGTTATTTATACTAAAAATGTCTGACGGGAAAAACAAATACATTGTCTTTTTCTAGAGCACATAAAAATACCATTTTGTACCATAAGAAATTTGTTTGTTAGCTTTTAAAAGAAGTCAATGAAAAAGCTCCACAATGTGGCAAAACTATTTAGAGATATTGATGTATCTGGGAAAACACTACGTTCATAATATGTAATTAAACTTGACTAAACTGTGTGAAATTACTGTTTATTACTAATTATTTATTTTTTTACTTCCTAAGAAACTGTTTGAAAGCTTGCACACCACTTAACAACAGAGCTCTTTCATCAACTTCGAAAACTAAAAGCACACAACAAACAGTATGATGACTAATGGCAAACACAGTATTAATCACACTTGTTGAAAAGCATTCACAATTGGATTGATGCTCCTGTTGAAAATTATGTATTCCAAATCACTGAAATTTTGTTGTGATAGTTGTCTATTTCCAACACTGTATCCTTATTCTTGTTTGTTATTAATATTTTGCAAAACACTGCTTTTAATCCACAATTAAAAAGCAGTCTACCAGCCCTATTCCTGGTAACTCTTAAGCTGGCAAACATGATCACATGTTTCAAACCTGTTCTATAAAATATCTCTGTACATTGAATTACATTCCTAACTCGCATCTCTGCTTTGTCCAAATATAAAAGTAACAATGTACAATCTTCCAAGTCTTCTGAAGCAGTACAATCAAGTTCACTTTTTGCTTGATATTTGACACTTCTCACATAAGCCAATAAATAAGTGGTTGGATATAGTGATAGCCACATACTTCACGCGAGTCTTACTTCATGCAAGTCTCAGCTCATTGTCCATATCTGTGGCAATTTACATTTGTATTTGACAATTGTGTGCAGAAACACAGAAGTTATAGATGGGCACAAAATCCTGCAGAAACACGCAACGAATCCACAAAGATAATGTAAGCAATAACGATATGCAGAGTATATATACATTAGATGCACTTTGAACAGTTCACTTATCCAAATTTAAGGCTGCATACTGCTCTTCATCAACATCTGTCATCATTAAATTGCCATCTGGGAGCAACAATACAACTCGCCGTTTTCCTAAGAGAGAAATAAGAACATTATTGCTTTGTAAATCTTATAAACCCTGACCTACATGACATTTTTAGGTCTAAAATTACACACTATTGTATAAAATTCAGTGAGTGAAAATGATAAATTGCACCAAACATATCCAGTCAGCACAAGCATATTAAGTGGATAGGAACAAAAAAAATACATTCACTAATAATCCTCAATACATCTAGCATACACAAGGAAACTAATTCAAATAGAAAAAAGAAAGAACTTATATAAAAAAATTCAAAATGCTACTTCTCTCATACTATTCTCAGATTCATATTTTTTTAATCAGGAAACCAGTATAACTGCTCTAAGAGAAGACACATTACTAGTAGTATCTTTGGGGAGTGTATGAATGTTTGGAGTATGTTTGCATTACATGAACATTCAATAATTATGTTTATGGAGCCACTTACCTGTTCCAGGAATGATCTCGCCTTCCTGCACAACATGTGCAACCACTTGTGCGTTGTCATCAGCACCTGGCTGATCGACAACAGATGCCATAACAAGCTGCTCATTATTGTCAGCTGGGACGGGATTTCCTTCACCTTCCTTGATGTAAAACTGGGAACAGCCCCCTCCAATGACATTCACCTGGTCTGGCATCAGCTGGGCGACAGCTTCTGCCACTGCAGTGTCCAGTGTTAGAACAGCCCCTTCCTCTGATCCTTCTGCTTGGTCAGTAGTCACATACACACACTGCTGCATCCCCTCTCCCCCCTCCATCTCATCTTGCCCTTCAGTTGCAATCTGATACACCACACCGTCTTCACCTGTCACAGTCACTACTTCTGTTGGATTTAACTTCCCCCCTTCCATAAACAGTTTACGTGCTGGCACTGAGATTCCACCACTTGCCTTCCCTGCGGTTGGACTGGCTGCTCGAGGTACGGTATTTATTGTCTGCTCCGCATTTTTTGCCCCTAATTCAGCAGGAATTTTTGTCACTGTCACTCCCTGTTCCGTCCGTAAAGTGTCCACATACTGAGAATCGGTTACACTACTTTCTATTACAGTGCCAGTTGTTCCTCCCGGGCTCATCTCCACCTTCAACAAGGTCTCATTACCTTCTGGATATGGCACTGGTGAAGATTCCCTCTTGTCTGGCAAAATTTCCTCTGACTCGTTAGCTCCAGGAGCTGGCCCGGATATTTCATCCTTAGACAATTGGGTGGGAGTTGGTCCTGACGTAGGGACAGGGACAGAAGGAACAGATGTGGAGTTGGGGTTTGGAGGAGGTTGTACTGGGCTGGGAGGTGGAGATGGCTCGCCTTCAGCACGACCTAAAATTTTTCCCGTCTCTGGACACAAAGTGAAAGGCCTAGGGGGACTTTCAGGTTCCAATGAAGGAAGGTCACCCATGGGCAATTCTGGTAAAGAGTCCCCACTATCACTGTCACTTGACGACACTTCATGGAATTCCATGTGAAGGCCATCGTTCTCATTGAGCTTGCCAGGCCCCTTCCCTATAGGGTCATTACCGATGCTAAGGCTACTTCCTCGCCCTCGCCCCCTTCCAACGCCTTTCCGAGGTCTCTCTTCTTCCACTCTCACTCCAGGCTTCACAGTGGCAACAGTTAGACGTTCTCCAGATTTCAAGGTGCCTTCTCCATTTTTCTTCGCTGTCAGGAGACCTGAAGTAGCCAAGGTCTGCCCCTGAACTGCCTTCCCTAACATGGCATGAATGGACTTCACACCACTTTTAGTCTGGGCTGTAAGCGGAGAGACCATTTTTCCAGCTGCAGGTAGGCGTGGCCGGACAGCACTGGTAATTTTTGTCTGGACACCTGGAATGCCTATAGGTCGCTTCACACCAGGAGCAATGGGTGTCTGGGAACGAAGAGGACTCTGCAAGAGGGTGCCACGTGGTTGCAAAATGGCAGTTGGCCGGGGTCCCAAAATACGTGGAGTAGTTGTTACGCTGCGAGGGCTGGTTGAAACAACAGTTCGTTGGGCCAACTGGGGTGCAACTTTCATCAGTCCAGGGCCTCCTAGAAGCACTCCAGCCAGTTGACCAGGAGCAGGCTTAGGCAATAATTTCACAGGTGGAGGGGCAGGAGCTAAAGGTCGCAGACGAGTTGGAATGCCTCCTTGCCCAGTACTGGCTTTTCGGACAATACCCGAAGTCACACCAGGTTTGACATTACTCTCTAAAGGTTTTCCAGGAGGCGACTTGGATAACACTTTACCCTTCGGGGGAGATCCCGGCAGAGATTCCAGTTTTACAACATTTGATTTGTTGGCTACAATATATACCCCTGAAGTGAGGTTCGGCACCTGACGAGGATCTACTTTAATAACACCTTTAGAGTTGGCCACCAGCACCGGTGGCTGTCCTGCAACTTTATTTCCTTGGGGGGATCTTGCTTTTGACTCCGGAGAAGAATCAGATTCTAATCCTAATTTTACAGCTAATTCATTGGCATCTTCCTTACGAGGTTTCATACCATTTATTGCATTCCCTTCATCAGCACGGATTTTCCTAGGCCGACCAGGAGATCGCTTCACTACAGGAGCAAATATATGTTCCTTAGCTTTATGAATAACTCCAACAACTTTGGCTTGATTTCCTTGAATGGCAACCACATTTTCCTCCCCAGAAGAACCCTGCATTTCTCCACTGCTCCACTGATCATCATCATCTGGAGGCTCCAGTTTTACTTTTTTCTCAGCGAGTTCGTCTTCATCAGAATCGCTGCTTTCGCCAACTTTTCTTTTACCTACAAAAGAGCATACAGTAACTAAAGCAAAAGCACTTATTTTACATTAGGAAAAAACTACACATAAAAATATTGAAAAATTACCAAATTCTGTCGTTTTAGCCATAGAGCCACACCATGACTTCACTTGTTCTAAGGCTTTCTTCTTACTACTGCGAACAGGTCGACTGCTGCAATAAATAATAAGAAATCAGAAAACATTAATTTTTTATGGAGAAAAACTAACCTTACTTTTAGTACCTTTCCACACCACTAGGTCCTGGTCCTGCCTCTAATCCTTGCTCTCTTGCACTTGAACTTGGACCAGCAAGCTTTCGTGTCAAACTCTGTGCATTTGAAACAATTTTCTGTGCCTGCATTTGAGCTTGTTGGGCCTGTTGAGCAGCTTTTTGCTTTGCCAGATTGCGTTCAAATGTTTCTACCAGTTTGTCACAGGCTGCCATATTATGAACAGGCTCCCAAGTGTTCTGCTCACTGTGTTGGAAGTTCATCAATGAAACATGATTAATGTAAATAGTTATAAATTACTATTATAACCAATAAATATGTAAATGTATTATTCCAACTTACTGAGGATAACCTTCCCATTTCAGTAAATATTCATAATATTTCTTTTTAGGGTTGAAACGTTTTGCTAAGATCTTCTCAACAACATATTCATCCTCACTGGAACCATCATTTAGAGAACGATTCAGTGAACGACGAGTTACTTTGTTACTGTCTGGTCGTGGTTCACTTCGTTTCTTGGCGACCTGAATTTCTATAGGAGCTGATAGTATCTCAGCTGATTCATCCATGTCTTCTACATCCCATGCTCCTCTGCTCCCCTCTTCTTCACTTAATTTTTCTTCCTTAATCTCAATTGTATCATCATTCTCTAATGACACCTTTTTATTACAATCATTTTCATCAGAAGCTGTACTGCTGGTCTGTGAGAGAATCACCATTTACAATGTTTTAAAGTTCATGAATTCAAATATTCAAAGAAAAGAATTAAACATGAATGAAAATTTATAAAAAAAAATTGTGATACTTTATTCGACAGTTGTAAGTTTAACAATTACATGGATATATCTTTCCCGCTTCTCAACTGATACCTCCATTGCAATATGATAGCTGCTAAAAATATGAAATACCATACCACTGCAATACCAAAGCTACTAAAAAGCAAAAGGTTAAATAAATACCTTTTTTCCGTCATGATTTTCCCTCTTCTCTTCACCTCCTGAAGCACACTTATCAGTAGTGGAAGTATTTAAAGTTATTGTTTTAGTCACACTATCTTCTGAAGATGTATTGTTCCAACTCTCTGAATTGTTTTTTTCTGTACTTCCAGTTCGTGTAGTGCCATTTTTCTGATCTGCTGTAATCAACACTCAAATTAGAATGCCAGTTATGATCCTTGTATTTTCAAGAGTTGTGTGTTCTTGAAATAACACATTATAAACACAAACTGAACAATCAAGGAGCAAAGCAACAACTGCTGTTTATTAAAGATTATTACAGCTCTCTCCAATAGAAAACAAATCCTACTACATAAAAATTCAATTGAACAAATTTTTCTTCAGAGATTTCAGATATTGTGAACTTATTTTTTAACTCACCATGCATTTCATCTTTACCATCAGTTTCTTCTCCAGATCGGTTATTTGCATTTCGAATTTTACCCTGGAAAATCAATTCATATTTCAACATTAACCTGCACAATATCTACAACACACAGAATCCATCAGTACCCTGTGCATTAATTCAGAAGAAATGCCAAGAAAAAGCACTAAAGCACACAAGAAAAGGCCACTAATGTGTATACTATTACATTAATACTTTTGGTACAGCTGAATTGAACTAATATTTGAAACTTGAAATAATCAAATGTCACATTGTTTTGAAATTTTACTAACATCATTAGGAGTCCTAATTTCTTGTAGTTTAGCACTGGCAATCATTGAGAAACTCTGCAGCGCTCTCCCAGCAGCAATCCAATTATCACGAATTTCTTCATCCATTTTACACCAGCGCTGGTACATCTTCCAAGAACTGATATTGCCTGGTCCTCCATCTCCTCTGTCTTTATTAACAATTGCACTTTTCCACAACAAAAACGCCCACACTTGAGGCTTTGTCTCCTATACACAAACAATAATCAATAGAGCACAATTCATCACACTGGGTAAAATTTAATAAACTCATCTTCACACTACCACAACATACCTGTGCACTGAAAGAGGAGGTTGGACAGGCTTCCTGTTTATGCTCTTTAAACTCTTCAATGAAATGAAAAACATTGCGGCAAGTGCCACATACTAAAATATCCAATTTTGCAGCATCTTCTTGGGCACCTGCCAAAAAAATTAAAAATAAAAAAGTAATTATCCTTTTACATTGTAACGAAATTAAGTTAACATATTTAATACTGATACTCTTTGTCATACCTTTAATAACTTTTGGGTTTTTATTTACACTGGAAGGGTCTCCACCATCCACCTCCATCGTGAAATAATTAGTTGGTTCTGGCTGCTTGGTCAATATCTAGAAATATCCTGGTTGTACTACTGCATATTTACGTTCTACACCGTAAACAAGCAAGTGAAAAAAAAATCAGGAAATTATTCAAACATTAACCTCACTTCATATGTTTACGAACGTCGTGGGACCAAGCCACAGGGGCGAAACTGCCTGTTCAGGCAGCATGGATGCTATAAAAACCAACGAGCAAATTTAAATTTGCTAGTCCAATACACCAGGTCTCATAATCTTGACTTATTATAAGAGACAATAAAGGTCAATATTTTTCATTTGAAGCATCGCTGTTTATTTTCGCGCATTATCCAATCACATAACTTGATGCTGAAAAGATACAGTGAAGGTATAAACTATCTATACGATGCTATAGTCAAAGCCAAGATGGCATTGCGTATTCGATATAATGCCGCGTAAAATTAGATTGAAACGAAGCCACTAACGAACAAGCGCAATTCACAGATAGCACACTTACAGAACTTAAGAATAAGCGTCTGCAAATGATGTTCAGTTCACAAAAGTAACAAATTTCCGTACATAATTTCATTTCTTCTCGATTTCAATACTTGCTATGAGATCGCAACCGCGTCATAGCGACTACAGCGCTGTCGGTGGTAGAGTGGCGGGAAACATTGCATACGGGGCTTTTCGACTAATAATGTCATTTCCTATTGGCGATATAAGAGGAAACCGGATAAATAGCGATGTTATTATAATTTATAATCTTGTTTGCCTATTCTCTCTTTTTAAAGTGTAATTATGAGAGAGTATTATTCAGTTCGAATCATAATTAAAAAATAAAAGTTCCTGTTATCCCTCTTCGACAGTCACATGTTGCTCCCGTATTCAGGTGATTGAAGTGAGTGAGGCGGCAATTATTATATTCAGAAAATACATTTCATATCCATTCCAGAGTAGTTTTTTACTTAAACGCGAAGTATTTTCACTTAAAACATGGAACTTGAGTTTGGTGCTTCACTGTTCTCGCTATTTCATGTTTTTTTCTTTAGTTTTATAAACTGTTGATGGTATTGCTCATAATCAATGTAAAATTTATGTATCAAAAATTCTGTTAGTGAATTAAAAAAGCTTCTAGAAATATTTCCTAGATTTGTTGTCAATTGAAGCTTTAAGGTAGTTTGTCGTTTTATCACTTACGGAATGTTTAATGACCTAACAATAGTAATGATAGTATCTCCACTAAATTGGCGATGTAAATGATCGGATTTCCCGTGACATGTTCAAGTACAACTTTTGTAAATAACTTAATAGTTTTTATTTTTGTTTTATCCTTCGTTTCGTTTTATGACATTTCGTAATAAATTCCTTCCCATTCTTTAGTATCTTATTTGTTGTGAAGGGCTGGACCATAAGATTGATTTCGTTAAAAAGAAGAAAGTTAATTTGAAGTTTGCTCATAATTGAGTTTTTACCTGTAAATATAAATTTTAAGATTGATAAATATTTACATTTGTCATTGGTTTTTCATATCTGTGGTGTTTATTGGAAAGTTAATTGTGGGAAAAACACCTTGCTTGGAAAGATAACTTAGTAGCTTTCAAAATATTCATTAACAACATCTAAGTTTGAGGAGTAATTTCGAAGTGAATTACAAAATGTTGTGTGTCATACATGAAAAAAATGTTACAATTGTGTATTTGTATGGTTAGTAAGCATTAATATTGTTAGTAAGAAAAATGTAGAAAATTATAATTGTTTGCAGATCAAAAACCATGGCTGACGATGAAGATGGGAAAGAATACCGCTGGGAAACAGGATATGAGAAGACATGGTATTTGGAAATTTATTTTGTGGTTAAATTTAATGAGTGAAACATTGTTAAAAGGAAGTTTCTTTCAATTGATATATTAAATGTTTTAGGGAGGCCATCAAAGAAGATTCCGAAGGCCTCTTGGAAGGACCTGGACTTGATATGGTACAACGGGCAAGACGTCGGCAGCGTCAAAAATTAAGTCATACTCGACTAGGTATGATGAGACATCTATATTTAATTTTGGATCAGTCAGAAGCCATGACATGTCAAGATCTGAAGCCTACACGTCATTTATGTACATTGAAAGTAGGTACTCTTTCATCTTTTCAGCTTTCTTGTTGGTTTGGGCCTGAATTTTGTCTATAAATAAATCTTTTCATCATGTCCTTATAATTTTCTTTTATCTTTGTGATCTTGCCTCCAGTAGTGAAATGTGTTGCAAAGATATGAAGGACATAAATTGAATAATGTAAACACTTTATTTAGATTTGAATAATTTGATTTATTTAGCAGAAACAATCCTTTTGATGACTGTTGGATTATTAGAAATGTGTTGAATAAGTCTGTTGAAAATGAATCTTACTAAAATAAATTTAAATGTAGTAGAATCCCTCATAGTAAGTTTGGTAATCTCCTTGGTTAGTGGCAAGGCTTGCTTAGTGATTCTCTTCTTTTCCCATTTCAGCAGTTGTGCATCACCCAGTTGACACTAAAAAAAATACTTCAGGCTGTTTTTTACCATCCCATTTGTTATAGTTTATTACTCAATCATCTGCGAGTGGATATTAATGAACACATATCACGAATAATCCCATTTACAAATTGCTCTTGGAAACCATTACGGTGGTTAAAATTACTTTGACAGCTGAGCATGGTGGGGAACGTTGTTGCCACATTGGATGCTAGGAACCGTGTGGCCACTTGGCAGCCATGTCGAGAAGCATGTGAGCACAACCAGTGATAAAAGTTAGCATTTTATCATTCTTGCAACATGAAGCCCCAGTTGAAGGCATATTACTAAGGAATTTCAATTCCATTCTTCGTGAGATTTTGACAGCTGTCAATTAATTAATAAAATGCTTAGAAATAAATCCATGCATCATCAGAAAAAGTCTCCATTATACTGCAACACAAGTACTCTGAACCAACCTCACAGAGCACTCTGATCTAGATCTCTACTCCAATACATCAACTTTTTTATAACAAATTGCCTATAATAAAATGCAAATTGAATAATCTTTTTCTTCTTCCAGCTTTTGGAAAATTTCATTGAAGAATTTTTTGATCAAAACCCTATAAGTCAACTTGGAATAATATCAACTAAAAATAAAAGGGCAGAGAAGATTGGTGAACTGGCTGGTAACCCAAGGAAACATCTCAAAGTAGGTATCAAATAAAAAAAAAGAGGTTTCAGGAGACAGAAGAGAGGAAAGTTCCCTTTGTATTTTCTTCTAAAATTACTAATTAAATTTAAAAAAAAACTCCTTTTTATTTGATAAAAATGTTTAGTTCCTTTGTTGAAGGCCTTTTTGAAATTGAATTTGATTGAGTTTTAAAAACGATGTGTGCTTTTAAACAATGCGAAAATGATTGAAATGCAGGCCTACTATTGGATCTGAGTTAGAAAACTCCATCAACCATAGCAATTGCTCATATATCTCATTGCTTCTCTGAGTAGAAGGGAAAACTTATTTTAATTGTAGTGTTATGACCCGGGAGGAGGAACTCTTTCCCTAAACCTTCTAGTGAGGTCTCTTTCAAGTAGACTTGCAGTTGGATGCCTCTCTTTGCCCATATAAGTCATGCCATTCTCAAGCATAATCCGACATGGCCAGGAGAGGCTGGATTTCATGGTGTAATTCATGATGGACTGGCAGAAGCCCAGATGAAGAAGCTGATCAAACTAATAAATCACAAGTTTACCCAAGTAATATAACTTGTTCATTTAAGATCTTGCTATTGACTTCTTTCCTCCGCTTAAGAAACATGCCCAGACTGCCACTGTAAGTAATCTACTATTTCTGTCGAGAATAAGTGGCACAAGCTGCCACTAAAGAGGTTGTATTGGTTATTTGTTTCTTTTAACTCTCTGCATACAGATGGACTGTGAGGTCCTATGCCATTTATTTTTTTATTTTGGCATTTAGTTCGACTCCCATCTAAACTTTTGTATACCTTCATCTCAGACAAAGGAAAATAATTCTTGAGTGCTCTTTTCAAGAACTTCAATTTCGAGATGTTCATATAGGGGTGTCATATCTCAAAACATTGAGAGTGTCTAACGGAGAAACTGCTTGTGCTTATTCATCAATCTGAGTGACCTACGCTACAGGGCTATTTCGATTTATGATGCCAATTTGTTTTGATAATAGCAAGTGAAGTGCTTTAATTCCTGCAATATTTATATGGCTTCTTTTTCTGCATGTTTGTTTGTTTGTTTTGTGAGTAATGTATAAAGAAACTATTTGATGTAACCAGCGTTGGGGTAGTGAGCAAATCATTCTGAATGCTCAGTGTAGCTCAGAAATAGAAAATCAAGATATCTGTGTCAATTTTTGCAAACCAAAAAATCAATCAACTATGCTAGAAACACTAATAACAATCTGAAAAAATTGAAGAATTAAGAACAGTCTGTACAGAGAGTATGGAATATCATAATTCTCTTGAGAAATGCTGGAAAACAAAAAGTGTTTCATTGTAATATGTATATGTTCATAACTGTTAAATTTGTAATAATATTAATAATAATAATAATAATAATAATAATAATAATAATAATAATAATAATAATAATAATAATCTAATTACTAATTTATGATACACATGTGATTGTGAAGTAATAATTGCATTTTATTTACAATAAGTTTTTTGTTCATTATTATGAATAGTTTAATAATTTTAAAACAATCAGTAACTGTTGTCTGTGAGATTATGTACATACACTGATACAAACTAGTTACAATTTAATTTTAGAAATTTTATGTGTTGAAGTTAAATCAAATATCATATTTATAAGTTTTACAAAAGATAAGATTGATTCTTAAGATGATGTTCTGTAGTGGTGTGAAGTCTTACCATGTGATTTGTCATTTGATTATACATATATTAATATAAGATAACATGCACATATACTAAGGATAACATGCATCTGTTTGTGCGTATTAGATAAAAAATGTTTAAGATTTTCAAACAATGTGCAGTTACAACAATTCATTTCAAAACCACAAACATTGTAGCATATCTGTAACTATGTTCATTGTTGTTTTGTGTCTTCCATTTTGTATTCTGATTCTAGGGAATATTTTGTGAAATTTTTTAATTTATGGAAAATTTATTGCTTGTTGTGGCATCCATGCAAACATTCTAAGTACAGTGAAGCATTGTTTTTAAAACGAAAATAGCAACATACTGAAATCCATCTTTAAATGGCCAGCTTCTGAACCGTGCACCAGTAAATATTTTAATATTGCTATAAATTTTCTTAATTAACTTATGAGATTAAATTGCTTATGTTATGGAATAGTTAATGTAAATTTGCATATTCTTCAACATACTGTTTGTTTCTAATCACCCATATTAGGTTGTGGGGATCGAGAAGTTTTGTCTCCATGTTGTGAAGGCAGGAAGATCTTCCTTCTCAAAGGACATGATGAGGGATAAGAGCGTAAATTTATAGCTGATTTACCCTTGAAAATATATTTTATTACATTGGAGTGAATATTTGTTTAACAATCCCTGAAAAAATGCTAATTTCTTTCTGTATTCAAAATTCAGCTAGTATATGGCGTACGGTAGACTACGCAGAATTATGAAAACATGCACAGAATTCACTTCTCCCTGTAGCACGTCACACACAGTTTTTAACTGTCTTTTATGTAAAATAAATAAAATAAAAGTGTTTTAGTTCCAAAAATATAATAGATGGTTCAAAAAGACCTTGGTTTGTAGAATACAGCATAAAAATTGTGCTTCAGGCATTGCTTGTGCCTCAATTTACTTGAAGGATATAAATCGGACTAATGGTTCATGAATGTTGTTGCATCTGAAATTGGGGCTAACATAAATGCCCAGATTGAAAGTATTTCTACAAAAAATCTGATTGATATTTTGACAGAATCAATATCGATAAGAAGCACTGAAATTGATTGTGATGGTGTTCCAAGAAGAGAATTCTCTCACTTTAATAATAATAATAATAATAATAATAATAATAATAATAATAATAATAATAATAATAATAACAACAACAACAACAATAACAATAACAACAACAACAATAATAATAATAATAATAATAATAATAATAATAATAATAATAATAATAATAATAATAATAATAATAATAATAATAATATAATAATAACAACAATAATAATATATTTTTTTAAATTGTCACATAAATACAGCATAAGCCATGTATAACAAGTCAGGCCATGTAATATAATCATACAATGTTCAATATAGGTATTTCTAAATATTAAATACAAAACAGAAAATAAAATTCAATTCAATTTTCATACGAAATACAAATTAATTTTATAAATGGCAGGGTAAAACTAAAGTTGAAAAATAATAATAAAGGAAGAGAAAAATTTGTCTTCATGAGATTGATGCCTAGGCTGGGTCCATCCTCTATATCTAACAATCAGCTTTGGGGGCTTCAAATCATGCAACAGAATATGCAAAAATTATTAGTACTAGTTTATATTGATGTTGATATGTGTTTATGATGTATGTATTCTTTTGTACTGTAGAACGTATGGTTTTACAGGAAAGCTTTTAGTTTATTTTTGAATGAGTGTATTGAGTTTAAGCTTTTAAATTCTCTAGGGAGTTTGAAAAATAGTGTTATGCCTTCAAAAAGGGTACTTTTTTGAAAGGGTAAAAGTTTTACAGTGTGGGACATGCAGATTTCTTTTTTGTCTAGTATCATAGTTATGAACTTCAGTAACCGAGTCCTTATTTTCCATAAGCGTCTTCTTTGTGTTTTATGATGACTATACTACAAACCAAGCTTCTAAATATTCAATATATTTTTTAAAACCCCAAAGTGAGATTATTAATGGATAAATTGGCATTTTAGACACTATAAATATGGTTCCTGTAACATCAATGTCATGGAATGTGTATATGATTAATTTCTTGTCTCAAAAGAGTAAAATAGGCACTTGCTTTAAATCCGATATCTAATAATATGATATGAAGATTTGATGTGAAACTATATGATATGATTTTTTTGTCTAATATTGTAATGGTATAAAGCTACTTCAGAGGAACTTAAGTGTAATTAAGATAAGAAAATATTGCTTAATAAAATTGTGTGTTAAAAGTAAGACGAAAACCCACTGTAGCTACTAATCAATACACGCAATTTAATTAATCAACCGCAGTGTAGTTAAGAACTACCTGTATTGCTAGCTGCAGTCCTTAATTACGCTCTGTGAAGTCACACATATTAATCAATATGAGACATCACAGGTTCCTGAGAACCCTGATTATTATTTAAAGCCAGTAGATGACTGTTTGAGATCCTTGTTATGAATTGTAACAGAACTTAAAAAATTGATCACTTATGACCATGTAGTTGCAGAGCGATTTAAAATAAAGAAATAAAAAAATAAAAAATTAAAAAATCCCGTGTTAGGATTATAAAATCTGTGACCTGTGATAAGCTATAAATTGGATAGTGATATTAAAATTATTAATAGAGACAGATTAGACTCTCTGACGTAATATTATACCATTTTTTTGCTTATACAAAGAAACTAATTTAAATGGAGATATGCAAAATGATCTGTTGTATTCTAGTTGTGCTTAATGGACAAGTAAAAGTGTAGCTCTTGTTCTTTCACTTGTGAACCACCACTTTTCTATCACACACACAGACAAAATCATGTAGGGTGCTCAGGTATGTTTTATTGATTTATTTTGTTCTATACAGGTTATTCGAGGACTTTCTACAGCAAACTGCAGTGGTGAGCCTAGCCTCCAGAATGCTTTGGACCTTGCGATTCGTTCATTAAGGCTTCTTCCTCCGCATGCAAGCCGTGAAGTGCTAGTCTTGATGGCTAGTTTGACCACTTGCGATCCTGGTGATATCCTCGTGACCGTTCAAGTATGTTACCAATTACGTTTTCATTACAAAATTTTGATGGCGGTTCTCAGTTCTATCATTTCTCTTAATTTTGTGGTTGATTTCACTCCACTTTAATTATATTTCCATTTTGGAAGTACTTTAGGGATTATTCGTACATTATCAAAGATGGTTAACGAGAAGTAAGTTGTTTTTTTTTATGAGGGAAGGTGTGTAGGTTCACAGAGGATCTGACGTAAAGTATTGTTTAAATTTATCTTTTTCATTCATTTATTCCCTTAATTTAATAATAAATAAGTATTATTCTCTTAATTTAAAATCACTAAATTGTCTTTGTTTCAATTTCACATCAATTTGAAGGTAAGGATGTTTATGACATGTTATTTTTTGTCTTTGTGTTACTTCCAAGGAAAATATAAGTTAGCATGATTTTATCTACAGTGACTAAAATTAAGCAATTTTCACATGTCATATAAAGACCAATTTTGGCATTTTTTTTAAAGCCCTTTTGTCATTTTCTGTTAATTTTTCATATTCTCATATTTTTCCATGAATTTTCATATTTTTTGTCATATTTTTGATTCCATATTCACATATTTGCTTCCAATTGCCTCTAAGAGATTTTTCAGACTCCTAATTGTTATCTAATTTCTTACAATTGTATTTAATTGTTACCCGTCTTACCTATAAATATATATGAATGTGAATTACGAGGGTAAGCTTTTGAAGTTAAACGATTTTGAATATTAATGTAGAGTTCCTCTTAGAAGAGAAGACCATTTTATTCTAGGGGTTTTGCAGAAATACTTATTTATTGTTCACTTGAATCTTGAACAAAGATATTTAAATAAATATTTGTTACGAATCTACTAAACTCTATGTTCCCACAACAGCATATGCACATGTGAATGACTGTGATCGTTGGAACACCAATAAATTCTACTGCAGGTGTATTGCCGCTCACCAAACATCGCTAACCATTGTCCTCTCTCTTGAGGTAATTTAAATAAGAACACTTAAAGTTCAAACATTAGCAAATGTATTGTTCATGGAATTATAAATCCAGAATCAATCAGCAAATGTTACCTTCTCTGCCTCCATGGTTATCTTGTTCCTTACTACAGAATCAACGATTAATTTGCTGAGGAATTTCCCCAAGGTTTTACGAAACCTCCAATATCTTGAAGTTGCAAATAATTGGGTTTTAAAGCCAGGATTTCATGTTAATATTTCTGGCCTACATTCAGGCGTCCATCAACTCGCCAACCCCATCCAGTCTCCTTCAACAAACTAGCTTCCTTGGTATCTGACACTACATCTTTCAATTGTCTCTTTTACCATGAGTTCATATGACATGTACAAATTTATATTCTCACATTGTAAAAGTTGTTTACACAACACAATGGTCTATACTTCTTTCTATCAGTTCCCTCCTATCGTTCTCCAGGAACTATATGCCAAATCAAGACATTGTTTAATATTGATATAGTAAGAGTCATGTCACTGAGGGTTAGGATGGTGACCCGTAAAGCCATTCTTTCTCTTTAGGTACCATTCTCCTTATTTTATTCATAGCCCCGACAATTCTAGAGAGTATGAAACAGTTGCAAGTGATTATACAAATCTTTAATAATAATAATATTATTATTTTTGAGTCAACACAGTGACTGTTGTGTATGTTTAGACCTTCAATCATCCTTACACAAATAACAAAAACCATTGTACATTTTGGATCCTGATCAATATGCAACTTGTATTTCTATTCATAATAAATTCAGGTGTAGCTATGTATACAATTTAGAGGTATTAGAATGCTGTGAACTAGAGTCAACGTGTGTGAATGTTTATGTTTTGATGGAATGACTTGTTCAGCTATAGTCAAATATGCATGTGCTTCTGTAAGTTGAACCAATTTCTCCCACTTCATCCGTGCAAGTGTTGTGCACTCGAAGAACAAGAAGAAAATGGATGTTTCCTGTTCTTTCTCAAATGGAGTTGAATTTAATGGAGTGCTTTTCTTTGCTTTATTCAAAGTCCTGCTTGTGTTTGATCGTCTATTCATATTTTATAAACACAAAATGACAATGTGTCAAAATGGCGTGTTTGAGTGTTCTAGGAAATTCGAGAATATGTTGAATAGTGTATGATCCACATCAATAAAATTGAGTAGGATCCTGTAAAGTGATGAAAAGTCATCGAATCCCTACACTACATATTAAAAAATCTGCTACGGCAACGTATGAAAAATTGATGCAAAGAAAAGGCACATTGAACTTTCTAGTGTTTAGCTATTTGAAACTAGCTGAATCTGTGCAAACTTTCTGCCCTTACTAAATAGTATATTTTGCGATGCCCTTACTAAATAGTATAAATGCACGTAAGCTGTAAGAATATTACGTTTAGGTAATTAAAGGCTTAATTTGAGAAAATTTTTGTGAAGTTGTTTAAATCTGTGATCTTTAAAAAATCAAATCTTTATTGACTTACATAAAATCAGTAGTATCAACTACCTCAGTGAAATTCATTACAGTCTATGACTGAATTTCCTGTCTACTAATCTATCATTCAATTCTCCTTCAAAAAATAAGTAATGTTCTTTTTGGCATTTGTGAATTTTTTAAAAATTTATTTTATGTTATTTTTTTCCCTCCTCCTCCTCCTAATATAAGTTTGCTTTGATATCTGTATGTTTATCTAATGTTGTAGGAACTGAAAACACTAGGAGTTCGTTGTTCTGTTTTGGCTCTTGCTGCTGAAGTTCACGTGTGTCGCCTGTTGGCACGAGAAACAGGGGGACAGTTTGGTGTAGTTCTTGATGACTGTCATTTTCGTGACCTCCTCCTTGGTCATGTAGACCCTCCTCCAGCTGTGACTGGACTAGAATCTTCACTAATAAAAATGGGTTTTCCACACCATCAGATTACTGAAGGGAAAGAAGCAGCACTGTCCATGTGTATGTGGTAAGTTTATTTGGACAGTAGGATGTTCATACTATGAATTTTATGGGTAGAGTGTCTCAATTCTTATCTCTGCTAATACTAATTTTTTTAAAATTTGAATTAAAAGTATTAATACAAAAAATTATTAACAAATAGGAAGCCATAAAAGTAGAGTTCATATTTTGTACTGTGGGGTACATGACATTTTGCAGAATACTAAAATGAAAAAAAATTACAATACAATTTATAATAATTTGCTTATTGGAATCTTGAATGTTATTGAGAGGAGTCAAGAAGCAAAAGTCTGAATTTTTGACTTTTTGTGGATTTTAATTTTTTCTAATCATTTAGTAGGTTCTTAATAAAATGGTTTATATATCATTGTAAAATACATTTATTTAATGTACTTGTGGTTTGTTTGTTCCTTTATCTGCACATGTCAGAATGGCTGTCATTTTGATAATGAAGCTACTTTGTGTTATATCTTTTGAATGAATCCATCTAGAAGGCTGTAGTTTTATTTATTTATTTATTTATCACTATGTATGGAAAATTTGTCCATTAATGTACAAAATTAGAAATAAAATACAAAAAGTGTGCGCAAATAACTCTGTATCAAAGAATTATACAAATATAAAAATATACTATATAAATATAAAAAGAAATAAAATAATTAGTAAACAAATATTCACAATAGCATTATCTACGTAATAGATATAAAATTATAAAAATTCAAATATTCTAACATCTGACTAATAAGACTAAGTGTTATCATGAAACAAGTTGATTGATAAAATATTTGTCAGCTTACTCATGTGGTTTAGAGGGTTGTTCACTGTATATGACCTTCAATAAAATGTTAAGTCAAAGATATTATTTCTGGAGGTGAAAGGTCACTTATAGAGAAGCATGTCAGAAAGAAACGTGTAATTCAAAGCACATTTAATCAACCTGCGCAAAAGGGTCAGATCATTCAGAGAGTGTTGAGATTTAAGAGAAGAAATGTCAAGCCTTGACACAATGTGTGCATAACTGTTGTCTATGAAAGGATCCTGTACCCTCATGTATCAAGCGGCAATCCTGAAAAATTTATTTTTCACTGTCTCTATACTTGATATATGGGTGCCAGAAAAGGGAGACCATACAACAGAGGAAAACATCAAAATGGATTTAACTGACATAAGAAAGAGCGATTAATGTTGTAATTGAATGAAATTCATAACAGGTGCGCTTTATAAAACCCAATATCTGGTTAGATTTATTTACAGTGCACTGGATATGTTCATTAAGTGTCATATCAGAATCAAATATCAAATCCAAATCTCTCATATATGTGACTCTCTCTAACTCAAAGGAGTTAAGTTTGAAATAAAAAGCCTCTGCCAATCTAGCTCTGGTAAAAGTTATCAACTTACGTTACTTGACATTGAGAAGAAGGTTATTTGAAATGCACCAGTCAGACAGAACATTCATAGCTCGCTGCAAGAGAACCCTGTCTTCAACTGACAGAATTCTCAAGAAAAGTTAAAAATCATCTGCAAAGAGCAGGTATTCAACTTCGTTGATCACCTCACAATTCATAAAAATATTAAACAATACCCAAATGAGAGCCTTGTGAAATGCCTGATGAAGCTGCAATTGGGTCAGAGATAACATCACCATATGAGACAAACTGAATGTGATCAGCTAAATGACTGCGGAACCACCTTAACAGTGATCCACTTATCCTGAGACATTCAAGTTTGTGCAACTAAATGACATGGTTAACAGAATCAAAAGCCTTATAAAATTAGTATGAATACAGTTAGTCTGATAATTACATTCCATCCCTTTGAAAATGTAGGTAGAATAGTATACAAGATTCTACTCAATATTTCTGCCTGGCACGAAGCCAAACTCTCTTTCATACGAAAGTGGATAAATAAATGTGGCTATCTTGTCAATAATCAAAGATTCGAAGAGCTTTGGTATCACACTCAAAATTGATGTTTGTCTATAGTTAGTTATATCGTGTTAATTCTCCGACTTAAAAATAGGTAAGATAAAAGATGATTTCCACTCACTGGGAAATGCTCCAACAGTCAAAGATAAGTTTAATGTCACTTTCAAAATCTGTGAGATGATAAATTTACAATTCTTTAAGAAAATAGATGAAATGCTATCTGGCACAGTACTAGACTTTGGGTCTACAAGTACAATCTGGCGTAAAATATCAGATGACTCGATTTCAATCTCCAATTCTCTCCGACACTGCGTGTCAGTCTTCACAATTAAAATCCAACAACAAATTCAATTGATGATTATAAAAAGACAAAAAGTAATCAGCAAAACCTGTTACAATAGAATTGATGTCATTGAACATAGAAGAATCACAATTCATCACACTTAGTAAACCTCTACTGTTCCTTTTAGAATTAACGTGGTGCAAAAACGTTTTTGGATCGGACGTGATAAACGTACTTAGGTGGTTGTTAAAAATAGTAAAATCTCTCAGAGCAACGCTTTTACAATCTGTCCTCAATTTACAAAACTGTGTGTAGTAAATAGGAGAATTATATGCCTTATAAAGGGAATAAATTAATTTCTTGTCAATTATAGTTTTCTTTAAATTACCACTAAACCACCTTGAGAATTTAGAGTTGACAACTCTTCTTTTGGGTACAAAATGATCAAAACACATATAAATACAAGAATAAAATGAAGAAACAGATGTATTTAAGTCACAAATATTTGACAAGACTTTGGAGTAAAAATCACCCAAATATAACAATATTGAATGGTAGTCTGCCTTTGAAGTCGTAATCCCATCTTTCACAATCGGTAATGGCAGAATGTGTTAAGAAAGTACAATCAATAAAAAGCAGTGAGTGATAAACATCAGCTGACACAAGACACGTAACTGAAGATAATCATCAAGACACGTAACTGAAGTATCTTCAAAACCAGTGAAAAATAAGTCCAAGGCTACATTTTTACTTTCTCATATACATACGTATATACAGAGTAATATATTTAGTAAAGAGAAAGTCATGTAGTGCTGTGGAAAATCAATTTTGAGATTTCATCGGAAGTAACATGTTTTGGGATACACGCTGTGATACTGAAAATGGTTGTTGTTGTTGGGGTTTTTTTACATTATTTACTACAATGGTGGTTCTGTGTTAACTTTCTCGCCCTTACTTTGTCAGAAGAGAAAGTATTATAATTGTGGCACTGGTAAACGGTAGGATTTGGACAGAGAAACCCTTATATTTGAGCCTAGATAACGAGAAAGTGAAAGAAAGAACGGCAAAATCGATTGACGACAAATCATCTGTCCACCTATGATAAACCCGAGCACCAAAACTGTTTTGCCGATTTTCTACAAAATTGATATTCCCCGATTGATCTTAATGAACACAAGGATTCGCGAGTTTGCTACATACATATGGATTAATTTACTACATATTGGAGCAAGATTTATCTACTTTTTCTCTATCAGTATAAGTTTTCTGTCAAAAAATCGCTGTTTTTTTTGCTGCAGCATTAAATAACTTTCTCTGAACTGAGTATATTTCTACGTATAATATGCACGTATACGAAACACTAAAAACATAAAGAGAAAAAAAAGACATAAAAGGCAGGATGCAGCCTTCTTATCAAGTTGGAAATTGCAGGAAGAGAATGCATGATAGGCTTTATGACAAATTAAAAATTTCGTGAAAGGCAGAAAATGTAAAATACAGGAACAGCAAATGTATCAATACAGTAAAACCTTGTTTTCGAACCTTTTTTTGAATTTTTTGGTGTGTAAAAAACATGGGGGGGGGGGAAGTTGTAATTAGCAAATATGTTTTTAAAGCATTAGCATTAATGTCTTCGAAATCTTGCAGGGTGGTGGCAGGATGTAGACTGCTAAGCATATTTAGAATTTTCTATATATTACTCCAATAATTTCACATGCATGTAATAAAAATCTATTTGTTCAGTTGTACATTGTTCAGAATAATTGCTGTAACTTTTTAAACATTTTAATTGGTAACTACTTGTGAATGTTTAAAGTGGTAAAATACTGATCGTATTCTGAGTTTGAAGATCTGGGATATCTCATTTTGAATGCAATATTCTGAAAACGATTGATTTACCATGTTAGTTCATATTTCAAGAAAATTATAATTAAAATAAATTATATATTTTTTCGTTTAGTTCACTAAATATGCTCATTAATTCCATGAAAAATCTTTTTTTTTCTTCTATTAATATAATGAAAAATCATTGTTAATAGCATGCGTGCAATTAGAATTCCACCGTGCAATTAAAAATCCACATCTACCAGTCAGAATTTAGAAAACGAGCCAAATTGTTTAATTAAGAAACTATGACACAGACGTAGCCAAGGTATTGGCAGTCGGCCATGAAACATGAACAAAAATGTACATCACGTATTACATCCCTACCACAACTGCATATAAACAACAAATGAATAAAACTAAATTGGGGAAATGAACATTAATCTAGCTGACTTATGGGCCAACTTAAAATATTTAACATGGATAAATTAACTGTTTTACATGTAAAACATTTGGTCTTAGGTTTATGAATGTAAAACATGTGAATGTCAGTTATGTTTACCAGTTCTAAAAAGTACGCTATAGCAAAACTGTGTCAAAAGTGACTAGTTTTTCCCCAAATGTTTATACATGTATTCTCTCTTATACCTGTCTTTACTTTTCGTGGGAAATTATGTTTTCATGACCTTGTCTGCTTCTTCTAATATTTTATCTGCAATGTTTTCAGTCTCTTCCATTTCCAAATATTTCGTGGAAACAAAAACAATGCAAGACCCACGAAAATAGATCTTTTTCAGATACAATATTATGTCACGAAATATATGTGTCAGATAATAAAAATGTGCTTGAATTTCTTAAAATTTAAATTACTCTTAAATGGAAATGAAAAAATATTGAATAAAACGGGTGTGTAAAGGAGTATAATTGCACTCATGGTATATAAGAAAACTTGCTCCTATCGTCGCTTGTTTTGTACATCTATATACACTCATTTCGTGAATTACTGTATTATGTAGTATGTTAACCAATTTTGAATTTATTTTTTACATTAAAAAAAATGGATAAATTTGATAAATTTATCACTAGGGAACAGATTTTCATGTAAATACATATTTTTACAGAAACAAGATACCCGCATTCAACAAATGTTTGCTGAGCTTACAAGACATTCTGAATGAATTGGAACCATTTTCATTTCACATATTTTTACATATTTTCACATATTTCTAAATTTTTACATATTTCTAAAACTACATATTTATTACCTATTTAGTTACATTTTAATATATTTAAACTTTTGAAAAAACATTTCATTTTGCAATACATGTTCCTAGAATTATCTTTCTTAGAAAGCAATTTATTAGTACCATGCTTCTATGACCTGCAGAACTTCGCCATGAATTGGTAAAGTCACCCTCCTGCCTCCCTGCTTCTTGGAATCAAAGATGAGCGGGTATTTGTGAGGTAGAAGTAATTTCAATCATGACCTTGCTCATGTTTCTCAGAGCCAATGCGTAACTCTCTCAAAAACTAACAAGTTCTTTTTAAAGTAATTGTCTTATTGCGTTAGGGGACTTGGGGGGGGGGGGGGGTAATCCTCCTCCCTCTCCCAGATCCATCACTGGCTACATGATTCTACTTTTCACTTGAGCACCGACTACACGTAAACATTGTACATACAGGGAATGCTTTTTATATCAAATAAAACTCTTATGTGTAGTGGAAACAACTGTACAATTACATTCCTAGAGGTAGAGCTTTCTTTCAGCTGCTCTGAATCCATGTTAAAATCTGATTGACGACATTTTTTTACTTGGAAAATTCTTGTACATACCCATTTTAAATACTATAATTAATTTTTATTTTACATATTTTATAGTTTTTCTTACATATATTGGGAAATATAAATACATATGTATGTAGATATTTTACTTTTTTTATTACTATAAATTCCGTTCCCTATTTATCACTAATCTTCACAGCATTTACACATTTTTTGTAGACTCCAGGAACTGTTATAGGGACTACCGTTTGCTGAATGACTCGTGTGTGCAAAATACCATCCCTGATGTTGCATAAGTACTATCCACCCGGCTTGTTAATTATGCATTTCCACAAATTGTAAACCTTACATAAATATTGGAATTATCATTATGATAATTATATTAAAAATTATTTAAAAGATCTATGAAGACAGTCAAAACAAATACACATGATGGATTGTTAAGCGGGCAAAATATGAACGAAAATGTGTTAAACTTCTTGAAAAATAAAAATAAACATGTTCAGCCATAAAATCTATTATTTTTAGTGAATGCAGATTACCATTGGTTTTGTTTTGTAGTTGTCAGTAGTAAGCCTTCTAGTGTACAGGGAGGAGGAGACGACTCCTGCTGTGCATACTGTGATCTGTGGTGTGGTAGATGCACACAGAGCTGGTCGCCTACCACCAATTATGAATGCTCTGTCGTCTGCTCCTGTTGTTCATATTCAAGTTAAATGATTTATTGGCTATTCCCATTACTTTTTCTTCTCTTGCTTGCATTAGGCTTCACAGTGAACCTAGAATATATGCCACTGCATCTGGTGTTGCTGTTCATGAATTTATTACCTTGTTTGTGATTTATATTCACTTTCAGTTCTGTTCTTGTTTGAGTACCTGTAACTTTTGATGTCAAAAGTATAATTTTAATGATACATACTACTTAAGAGTCCTTTAGGAGTCAGAATGTAGAGTGTTTGCAGTAGGAATGCGGGTGTAATTGCAGTGTGTTGTGTTGCAGTCATGTGGAAGTGAGCGATGGTGAACCTGGAGGTGGCCTTAAGGCTGGGGGCTATTTCTGCCCCCAGTGTTGCAGTAAATACTGTGAGCTGCCTGTGGAATGTCGGGCATGTAATCTGACCTTAGTCTCTGCACCTCATTTGGCTCGGTCATATCATCATTTATTTCCTGTTGATGTATTTGTTGAGAGAGAAAGAAGTGAATTTGAAGACTCTATTAGTCATTGCTTCGCTTGTCGACGTCTATATGTTGACAGTGATAAACATGTAAGTATACTCCTTTTCATTCTGAAGAACCAAGAATATTTTAATAGAATATTTTACATGTGAAGATTGACTAACAGATGTTGTCATCTTCTACATTGCCTTTTTATTATGTTACCTGTAAGTATGTGGTGTCGTGGATTGTAATTCAAAATTTTTGATAATTTGAATTTTTTATAAACTTATTTACTGTTCTTACTTACTTTTGGAATTGCATATTCATGCATTGAATTAGTAGATGTTTTAGAATACATGTAATTGCTAAGACATTGTAATGGAGGAATTTAACCTGTCCTTAATAACTATCAACCATTTGGTCCAGATGTATATCCCATTCCCTTCTATTTTTGCAGTCATCAAGGAGTTGCCCTTTTCTTTGCAGAACTATTTTCAGATGACATGGATCATCTATTTGTGTCCTTCAGAGGTGACTGTATATTATGTAGCACTGTAACCATTCCATTTAGTGGTGTCCAAGGCACCCAAAGCAGAATACACCCACCTTCTGTTTGCTGTTGGGGCTGTGACACTCAAGCAGAATATAACCACCACAAACTGCCATTCACCCTGAGACAATATGGAGATTTTAGAGTACATTCCTAAATATTCTCATTTGTAGATCTCTTCTATATTAATTTAATTGTACGATGTATTGAAGTAACCTAGTGTTGCCGGGGCATGTACAGTAAAACTTCACATTTTCAGGGGACTGAAAGGAAAAATGTACAAGTGAGAAAAACGCATAACTGTAATTGAATATTATGTTCAAAACAAAACGCAATATAATAAACTCAATAAAACAGGCACATACTGGTGTTACATTTATGTCCAGAAGCAAAACAAGGGGCCATCTCAGTATTTGCCAAATGGATAAGGGAAACTGGACAAAAATCTGATTCAAACCAGAAGCTGAAGTAAATTACTTGTTACCAGATATTGACCTGTAAGCTGAAGTACGTTACTGTTACCAGATATTGCCTGTAAGCTGAAATACAGTTGACACCGGTTATAGCGAACTCGGATATTGTGAACCCTCGATATTAATCGGATCTTGCATATAATTAGGCTAATAAAAGGGCCTTCGGAAAGTGGAACGGTGTTCGAACAGTTCAAGAGGGATTGAAAGGTGTCAGAACTGCATACTTAGAGACAGAGAGTGGACAACGCGGAATCAAGTGTGAAGAGAACATGAACTCTGGAGAAGGATCTAGAGAAATTCCTAATGAAAAATGTACAAAGCAAACAATTGAAAATATTTGTTTTTTAAGGTGAAATAAATATATTGAAATTTTCAGTTCATGCTGTTAAGGTATTTTGCAGTACCTCTACATTAATAAAATCAAACATTGTGGAAAAATTCTATTTATTGTTGGTATCATCAGATACAGTGAACATCTGATATGGTAAACCGAACATCCTAGTTTCCAGAAGTTCACTATAACTGGGGTCGACTGTAAATTACATGTTACTTAGAAGACACGCGGGCCAAATATAATTGTGTCCGGTGGAAAAGACAGCACTGATATTTGCACTTTATGCAGCCAGTCCTGCAAGCCTGTGTCATATGTGCATTGCATTGATGTGCATCACCTAATGCTGATGATGTCATCTGCATCGACCTGCATTGAAAGCTATAGTCATCGTCATGTGTTAAGCCTATTGGCCCTTTCTGTCTTCAAACCGGGAGCGGTAGCTCAGTGCATCAACTGATGTCACTGCAGTGCCTCTGACCGGAGGTCCTAGGTTCGAGTCCTGGTGGTGGCAGGATTTTCGACACTAGCTTTTCAGCTAGATCGAATTCAGTCACTGTCTGGAGGAGAATTCTAGCGGCCGGCTGCTCTGATCGGTAGTTTTCCGTGGTTTCTCCGATCAACACCAGGAGAATGCCGGAGCAGTACCCTACCAAACGGGCCACGGACCGTGCGCAATCTTTCCTTCCTCTTCCTTGTCCTATCCTCTCCCCTTACACATGCACACTTACACTAACATGCACTACACTACCACATATTCCGGGAGACCGGTCGGGAGCTTACAGCTTGTCCCAGCTGGGGCAGTGCCCCGCTGGTGGGAGAGTCTTGGTTAGGGGGAAACCCCACTAGCCAACGGTAGGTGCCGACCTGGCCGGATCTCGCCATCCAGCGGGGGAATATCACCGCCATCACTCGAGAAAAGAAATGCACTACACTAACGGGACTAATGACCACAGTAGTTGACGTGCTCGGAAACACGAGAAAAATCAATCAATCAATCTTTCTGTCTTCAAGAGTATCCTTCCATCGCCTTATTGCTCTGCCCCTACACTCCCTCCCATTCGAGTTGTAGTTGTAGAGGATTTTTGGTATTCGATCTTCCAGCATTCTCTTTCAATGATCATGCCAATTCTTTCTTAGCACATTTATATTTTCAGGTAGGTTGAAGATCTTTAATTCATCTCTGATATCTGAGTTTCTTTTTTCCAATATTGAATAGTCCACTAAAGGTATAAGAAATCTCAGAAATTTCCACAGCTTCTGTTTTTCTCTGATCTGCTGAATTTTCACATCTATTCTCTAATTTGATTACTAAATAAATAAACCATATGTCCAACTGGGATATCCCCCGCTATGCTCCCCTTATTAATGTAAACAGTGTCTCTTTATTTATTTATTTACAGATTAACATCTAATATTTCACCTATTGTGACTTGCTCAGTAATTTTGTATATTAATTGACAAAGGGAATTGTTGTGAACAACAGAAAATTTATAATCATTGGTCGACAGATTTGTCCATAAGGAATTGCGATGATGAAAGTATTATGTAAGGAATCTTTCCTTTGCTGTGCAATTGAATCATTGGAATGACAACCCAAGAAATCAAAACCCATCTGTCTTTCTGGAAAACATTATAATTTCAGTTTTTATTTCTTTTCAAAACTTAATTTCAAAATTTAAATTTTGCATTTACAGTAATGCTTAAATGCTATTTTGTTAAAAACAACTACAAATTTTTCAACAAAAATTTCCTTGTAGGACAAGGTGTTACTCTTCTGTAATATTCTTAAAATAATATTTCGATTGTACTATTAGGAAACTAAAAAATTGAGAAATTTTCATACAAATTTACTTTGGACGGCGATAGATGGCAAGGGTATGTGACCAGTCCGAAAAGCTAGCCCCGTCCAAAGCAATTAGATATCTAGCTAATATGAGAAACTTTGTGCCATTTGTCGCACCACTAGTTAATCTTTTCATCCTTCTGACCCTGTACCTTTTATTTAGAACTTCACTAGCAGCTTTTGTTTTGACTGTTTTCAAGTCTTTCCATTCTTGATTTACATTTAAAGTGATAGCTCTATGATCCAAGTAGTCCAGTAAATGTTTGCAGTATAATTTCCTTATACTGTCTTGGTGTAATTAATGGATTTTGAAATAGTGTTTTCATGTTGTTATGATTTGTATATTTTTTAATCCATTTGGCAGGAATAATTATGTACGCTGCTACCATGAAGTGATCTGAGAATATATCAAAGCTTCGGAAGACTTGTGTATCGATTACAAAAGGAGCTACTTTAGAATTTACTAAAATATAATTTATTGATTATATAATGTATAATTATTGATTTTGTGCCTTGGTAAGCCTACGTACATTTGTATATATCTTTGTGTTTGAAAAGCTGTTCATGATTTTTAATTCATAATGGGTCACAAAGTTGATTAGTGTTTTTACCGTTTTCATTCAGGGTCTTTTTGCCATTATATCCTATTATTTTTTCTGTAGACTGGATCCCCAGTTCTTGCATTAAAATCTCTTGCTATGATAATGCAGGGTCATAGGGCTGGTACCTGCACCAGAGAAGCTCTTGCAAGGTATGGGGATGATGGTAGCTTAAAATAGTCACCCAAACAATGAACACCACATCGGCCCAGAAGGATTTCCAGTAGAAAGAGGTAACCAGATGCTGGTGAGTCAGCATTCCTAACCAAGTGTTCCAAGGCAGCGTGTGGGGACAGATGATATACCAAGTCACGTGGTTCGGTCCTTTATAAGGTAGTGCTGGGAAGCCATCTGTGAGTAATGCATTTTAGTTTCCTTGCAGTAATACTGCAACATTTTTCTGCCCAGGCTCGAAGATATAGAAACAAGAGATGAGAAAAGAAGAAAAAGAGTGAAAAAAGTCGAAGAAGAGAAATGAAGACTCCCTAGCCCTCCAAACCTAATAGTGTTGGGGTTAAAAAAGCACAAGGAGCTTAGAATAGCCACAAAAAAAGGCAGAAGAAGTGAGGCACAAGTAAGTGGAAAAGGTGCTCACTAGAAGGGTACCACCTGTAACAGTGCCCCTGATGGAGGGATGAGTAGGATACGGGATGCGGTGCAGTGTGATGAGGAGGTAGGGTGGGGAATAGTACTGATAGAGGTCACGAGACTACCCGTCATCTGGTGACTCAACTGAGGTCTCTTCAGCCTGGTTGACCCAACCGGTAGCAGCACTAATCGCTTCTGCAACCCATCTGCAATGTTACCCCTGTCATCGCCTGTAGTTTCATTGTAGCACACAAACCTTCTTACCCGCACGGTCGGTGCTACTTTAATGCGGTGTTTCCTGGAGGAGGTGAAGGCTATAAAAGAAGAAAATGCTTACGAAATGTCTTGCTTGAGCTGTGGGCACAGTGCACGCTGCCAAGAGCGCTTGTGTAGTGTTTCACAAAAGAATTAATTTGTTAATCTACGACACACATTAAATGACTCACGTGTGCAGGCATTGTCACATGTCGACGCAGCTGATATTGTCAGCATTAGGTGACGCACATGAATGCACGCTTGTGTGACACCGGCCTAAATGTCATAAATCTTTGATTCCCTTGAGTATCAATATTTCCTTAAAATGCCAAATTTGATCGTACAATTTTGGTAAACCTTATGCTGCACAAGATGACCCTAGCACCCCTATATTTTCATCCTGTAGGTTTATCCAAAATTCCAAAATGGAGAATTGATAGCATTAACCAAAACGTATAAATGGAGTTTCCCTTTATAAATCACAATCATCTCTTAGTCCCAAAAAGAAACAAATATTGGATTTATTCTGTAATAGGAAGTAATTTTATTTACAGAACCTCTTCTACGTTCTGCCCTTCTCTGTCACAGTAAGTCCTGCCCTATTCCAATCCCGGCCTTGCCTCCCTCCCCTTTGCCTTGCCCGTGGATCAACCTTCCTCTGCGTATCCCTCCTCCAAATTTTTAAAAATTGCAAAAGTTAACATTGTTTTATAAACTCTCCTGCAACTACATTATTAATGAAGTTTTTTTTTGCTTTATGCAATATATTTGTCAATATTAGCTCTTAGATCTTTATATCATTTTTTCTTTCTTCAAAATATTAGTGATTTTGAGTTATATTTTGACAGTTTTTCAATTTAGGTGTTAGAATGTGTGTTAATGGTCATTACTTGATTTTGTTTTAGGTGTACGAGTGCAACCGGTGTGCCCAAGTGTTTTGCTTGGATTGTGATATTTTCATTCATGAAACAATGCATGTTTGTCCGGGGTGTGCTACTAATCAGACTACTGTGAATCTTTGATAATAAAACAAAGCAATACTTTATATTGGAAATGTTGGCTTTTTCTTTGTTTTGACTCGTAATTATAAAAATGCTGCAATATCCAATGTGATCTGGAAAATTTAGTGGAAAACTGGTTGTTCATTAATCCAAGGTAATAAACAGATTGCATTTTGTTTGATAGTTAAATAGTTATCTCTTTGTCTACAACCTGAATAAATTAAAAGAAACATGAGGGTAAGTTTTTATGTCCAATTTCTTTTATTTGAAAATTTCAGTGTGTGGAAATCATAAATGAGGCACGGAGATATGAATTATGACCATGGCAGGGACAAATTCTTTTCCACCAAAAACACTGTAGGTGACAATTCAGACATACCCCACATCAATTTGCATCCTGGCATGCCAGTGTTTAAAGTATATGGAAGAGAAATGTAATTAAGAATACATTGATTTTAAATTGTAATTATACAAATATTTCTTGACAATGAGGCTTACAATTTGTTCCTGTTTTAATGGTTTGCTGGAAAATGAAAGTTTTACAACTCGATAACAAGCAATGTATGTGATGTTTGGTTCAGTTGGAAAAGGTCTGAAAATGTATTTCAACAAAAGAGTAAACCATCGTATTAAATAATACTCTATATGCAATTACATTTAATCGAAATGAATTATTAAAATTGTTGAATTATATTATTGTTTTGAGATTAAATTATTTTCTAACTAATAACATTCAATGAGAAAATGTTTGGTCTTGAACGTATAAAAAATTGTATCACAGTTCTCATAAAGTTTATCACAGCACATTTTACTATTTTGTTTTGCTTGATCTAAAGTTAATTTTTCTTGTGAGGATGTTGGCAGTTGAAATTGCTTTATCAACAACACTTGTAATACATCCCACAACTGTCCAATTACCAGATTCTCAGATGATAACTGTTGCATTTGTGAAGGTTTCTCTGTCTCTTGCTGCTCTAAATATTTCTTCCAGCAAATGTACTGTCTCTCAAATATGAGAGATTTTTTTATTGATACCATATGAAATTGTCTCAGAACTAGGAATTTTTGTCACGCTTCATCTTAGATCTCACAACTTTTTTTGAATTGGCACAACGAACCAATTTGTTTCATCCTTACTAGAGTACTTGCTAATGCGTTAAATATAATAGTTAAAATTAAATTATTTTCCTTTTTTTTGCTCAGCGTAGTCTCTAATTGTTTAGAAACAGTTATTATTTATTACAATAAAGAGGGTGATCCCTTTATAAAGTGTTATCACAAAAGAAGCAAAATTATAAAATATCATCACAAAAGTGCTCATATATTCACAGAAAGTCCATCACAAAAGTCATGCAGAGCGATAGCTAGTTGTGTATCGTCCTGTTCCACTATTGTTCATGGTATCTGATTCTTTATCTGTTCTTTCACATTCTTGAACAGGGTGTTGTACTTCACATTGTATAATGTTCATTTGATAGTTGTGAACTGTGAACTCATTCATCTCCGTTTCCTGGGTATTGGGGGAGATGGTGGGAAGTTTCCAAGCATGGGCATTTTTTGCTAAGAAAATATATTGTTGTTTTTTTCCCTTGTGATTGGATGTAGAATCTGTACTTCAATCAATGTGATTTTCTTCATTTCCAAATCCTGTGAAACGCAGATTCACACTCTCTGGACATCAAACTGTGAGTCCACATAGCCTTGGTGCATTGTGTAACAAAATCTAAGCAAGGATTTTTATTTATAAACATGGTGTGGTTCATTTCATACAATGCCATTCGTTTGAGATTCACTGTACTGGTCCTATCAAAAATTTTGGTCTGAAATGCCGAGAACACACCCGCAAATGTAGTTAGGTATTTTTACAGATACCCGTGATATTTTTGTCATCTTTGCAGCTTACAGTTAAGTCAACATTTATGAGTTTTGCGACATGGAAAAGTAATGTTAAAATAAAACCTAACCTACCAGACATTATCTGCGAATATAAGACTAGCACGTATGTCTCGAAAGGGATTTTTGAGAACAAACCTTGTCTTCTATTTGGGTAAATAAGGTAATTTTGAAAGTAAAATGATTAATGATGTCAAATGCTTTTGGAAGATCTAAAAATATCCCATTATTAAGTTTCTAATTTTGATCCATTGATGACATCTTTAAGAAAAGAAAATATTGCTAGATTTTGATTTTCTAAAACCATTTTGGCAGTCTAAAAATGCTTTGTTATTTACAGAAAATAGGTTTCTGTGAATACACAGAAAAGTCTTAATATTTTTAGAGGAAAAAGAAAGAAACCTAACAAAAGAGAACTTGGCCAGTATTTTTTAATTTAATGTTTGTTTTCTTTTTTGAAGAGCAGCCTAATCGTAGCTGTTTTGAAAATATTATGAAATATTCCAGTGCATAAGGATGTGTATTATTTTTCACGTAAGTTAAGTATGCCAAAGTGCTACTACATAATTATTAACTTAGTTTTAACCTAGAATTAAGTTAGCTTTAGTTAGTATTAGCTTTTTTACCTCTCCCTCTTAGCTGCTTAAGTCACAAGGCAGCAGCGTAATCTGTATGCCAGTATTAAATAAATTTCCGCCTCCTCAGGGTTACTTTGGAGGGGGAAAAACAAACAAACAAACAAACACACACACACCCACAAACACACTCCCCCCCACACCCCACACACACACACCACAAACACACACACACACTCCCCCCACCACACACACACACACCACACACACACCACACACACACACACACCACACACCACACCACACCACACACACAACACACACAACACACACAACACACACTACACCACACACACACACACACTCACACTCTCACACACACACACACACACACACTCACACACACTCTCACTCACACACTCACACTCACTCTCACTCTCACACTCACACACACACTCACTCACACACACACTCACACACACTCACACTCTCACACACACACACTCACACACACTCACACACACACACACACTCACACACACCCTCACACACACACCCTCACCCACCCACCCCCACACACACACCACCACCACCACCACCACAGGTGCTTCTCACGAAACAAAGTTTCGTGTTTTTTTGTTGTTTTTTTTTCTTTTTTTTTAGCATTCCTTGTAATTATGGATGCATAGTCGGGAAACTGAAAATTGTAGGCCATTGTCCATGTGGTAGAAGTAAAATGATTTTACTCTAAATTTTACTTTCAATTTTTCCAGAACACCGGATCCGACATTCTCTTGTTATGAACTGAGGATCTTCCACTTAATGAAAATTATATATTTTTAGTAATAACGTATTCTGCACCCATGGTTTGTAAATAAAAGTTAAGCATCAAATCTCCCATGTTACCACACGCCGCGCTTGAACATCAAAACGTAAAATAACTAGGTTTATGGAAAACAATGCATGCGTTTGATTCATCCTAAACTCACAACACTTTAACGAGTCGTTGATGGTGGGGTACCCGTCCGTCAAAATTTGACGAATAGTTTGACGATTGTCAAGGGAAACGACCTTGGTGAAATGTAAATAAGGCGTTTGACGCGCCGTCTATGTTTTGACGCTAGCTTTGACGGACGTCAAACCATTGACTGCGCGTCAAACGCCTTATTTACGTTTCACCAAGGTTCGAAAGGTTTCAAGGTTCGTTTCACTGAAAATTCGCCGTTTTCTCGCGCAGCATTACGTAAATTTCTTTCTACTGCATAAGTGCTAGCGAGAAAGTAAAAATGTTTTTCTGATATAAATTATGGGTGGTGGGACGGAGGCCGAGAAAACTTTCAAATATCTTATTTTAATGTAAGAGTTATACTGTAACTACACATATGTCATTTGGCTTATGACAACTTAAAGCGATAAAATTGAGAACTTCTGCTCATTTATCCAGAAAATTACTACTTTTAATACGTTGTGTAGTTAGAATCCACGTTTTGTAGGTCCCTGATTCCGAAATATTGCTTTACAGCAAATCGCTAGTGCCTACACCGTTTGCAGGATTGTCACGAAATTTGATATTCCTCATTTGACATGATTGATGTAATGGTCTTTTGAATTTGAAACTGATTGGGAGTACTTTACGTGAAGTCCCAACGACATTAAACTTTCTTAAAAATGGCACATCTCGTATGGCGCAAAGTACATCTAAAAATGTCGCCGGTCCGATTTTCGTTAATTTCTCTTAATTTTAGGAAATTGCAAACGTTTAAACTTTTTTCGGCGATTTCCTACAAATACCAATATTGAACATAAAGATTTTTTCGTTAATGAAATCTTTGCTTCGTAATTAGATAAAGTAAAATGTTTTGAAAATTAGTTGTCGCGTAATTTTGAGTGAAATAGTGATAACATAAACGTAAACTATATTTTCTCAAATCAGGTGATATTAAAATATTACGTAATCGTAAGAAGTTTGCGAGAAAGCATTTGCTGTTGTACCTCCACTAGGTTTTCGAAAAATTTTCAGTCGTACGGCCGAACGATGGGATGAAATCACGCCCCGTATTATACTTGGAGTAAAGGGAGAATAGAGAGAGAATTCTCCAAGAAGGGACCGCTGCAGTAGCTACTGCTGGCAACATGACTGTAGGTTATCTTCATGCTCTGAATTCAATGCAATGCCAGCATTCGCTACGATGTTCATTTGTTTTCTGACCTGTCAAATTGGTCCCTTCTTAAGGTGGCTCCACACATTCTTTATTCGGCGAACAGCGAGCAACCACTCGCCGAGTCCCGAGCAGTGTGGATGAGTTTCTTGCTATTTGCCGAGTAACGAACGTTCGGTGCTTGCCCTACCCACCGCGTGTTGGTCTTGTGGACACACCAAAGGAAGCGAACATTCGCCGAACAGATCAGCTGTTCGGGATTGGGCGAGCGGTAGCTCACTTCTCGGCGAACGCTGAGTGCGTGGAGCCGCCTTTAGACTCGGATGTTGGGTCCAGGCCCAAATTATGCTCTAACGAGGAAGAGATTGATTGGTGTTTCCGGGCGCGTCAACTGCTATGGTTATTAGTCCCGTAAGTGTAATGAATGTTATATCAAGGGTGATGGTGGTCCGCGCTAGAACGTGAGATCCGACGCCAACTTACAGACACCATGCGCGAGGTCCCCCCTCCTGCTATCTGCCCTATCAGGGCACAGTTATAGTTGGATAAGCTGTAAGCTCCCGAATTGTGTGGTAGTGTCATGCATATGTGTGTACGTGGAAAGGGGGGCAAGGATGAGGAAAGATGGATCGATCGGGTTTTTGTCCAGTTTCCCTGATCTATTGAGTAAATGCTGAGATAACCCCTAGATTTGCTTCTAGACGTAAATGTAGCTTCACTATGCGTACGTTTTGTTGAACTTTTCTTTTGCTTGTAGTGGTAATAGAGCTTAGGGTGAGTTTCTCGTTTGTTAGCAATATAGAAAAATCAAATCCGTTCGTTTACCGTTAAAAATAAGTTTTCTATAATTCGGCAACGAAAATATCTAGTTTTTGAATGTTAATCTCTCGCTTTTTTAAATGTATTATTATTATTATTATTATTATTATTATTATTATTATTTCATCTTTCAACTATTAATAGTTAAATTGTTGGGAAGGGATTCTAAAACTCAAGAAAGCGTGCGCAGATGATTTTCTCCCCATACGTCACACAGTTTTTGACTAAATAAAAATAAAAGGATCGCGCGCGATCCGTGGCCCGCTTGTTACGATTTTGCTGGGGCATTCGCCCGGTATTGATCATAGATACCACGGAAGGCTACCGGCAGAGCAGCGAATTCTCCAGACATTTGACTTGAAAACTGAATATGACATGTGGGAGAAGTGCAAGTTGAATTCGACCTATACTATGGTATACATTGTCGAAGCTAGAAAAATGGAGAAAAAAAGTTGCTCTGAAACGGGCGGGTACTTGAAGTATTTCAGAAGGGGTCAATTACATTTCGAACTCTCCTCTCTCCGTATTTGCCCGAGAAAGATGCCACCTACAATGTAAATTTCTTCGCTCCCGTCGGGCTTTCTGAAAAGAGTCCTCTGGAATTGTTGCGATCAATACGTGACAATCGTTGAATAAATTTATTGAAATTACACAAAAACGTATTTAGGGGAGCACGACTCCTGGATCCGTGACTTGTGTAATCTACGTTTAGCCTACTCTACATTTTGATCACAAATCGCCGCTTGAAACGACAACTGCTAAATAGCCCAAAGTTAGAGCCATGACCCTGTATTTAAATTTAAATCTGAGGTCGAGCGATGTCATAGCCCCAGAATGACAATGTGTAACCGATTGAATGATTAGTGATTCCTGGCGCGTCAAAGGTAATTAATACTGTAAGTGTAGTGAATGCTTTTATTGGGGGGAGGTGGTGGTCTTCCCCAGCTGGATGGCGAGATCTGGCGCCTAACTACGGATATTTTTCCCAGCCAGGTATCAACCGCCTCAATCGGAACAAGCTCCAAGATCCTGACTGCTCATCAAGTGTGGCAGTGGCGTGTGTGAGAGTGTAAGTAAGGGATAAGGTCAATGAAGAGGAAGGAAAAATCGCGACCGGTCCATGGCCTGTGTGTTAGGGTACTGCTCCGGCATTCACCTTGTGTAGGTCTGAGAAAACATGGAAAACTACCGATCAGAGCAGCCGTTCGCTAGAATTCTCCTCCAGACAGCGGCTGAATTCAACCTAGCTGCCTAGTTAGTTTCGAAAATCCTTTCACCGCCCACTGCGACAGAAAGGGCCAAAACCGCATAAACGAAATAACTTGTGCACTCTTGACAAGGCGCTCTCTTGAAAGAGCAGTGTTCATCCCGTAAGAAAATGTAAACACAAGCAATTTTACCCTCTTAGTTCTTGTGTGGCGTATGTGTATAAGTGAGCTCAGTCTGCCGGACGTTTCGTAGCGAGTGTGGTGTCTTTTGGACAGTAAAATGTCCGACCGGGGGACCAACATACGAAAAGTCATTAGCAAGATTTTTTGGTCATTTACTCTTGAAAGTAAGTACTTGTATGTGTTAAATTGCAATTTTGCTAAACAAAAAATTCCTTAATGTTAGATTCTATTGTATCGTAGCGTATAAAATACCCTGATATTTGGGTAAGTTCAGTTTTGGAATGAAAGGAATGAAAGAACACTGTTCCAGAACGAGCCTTATCGCAAAAAATACAGGAACAATGTATGTTCCATATTAATGTTAAATAATAGATTAATTTTTTACATGTTTTAAACAATGCATAAAATCGTTAATTTTTAATTTGTAAATTAATGAATCGATTCGTAACTTATTTAATGAAAATCTATCACAAAAATGCGAATCATTCTTAATTTTCTGACTTGTTAAATTGATTTATGAAACTTTGTGTTTCAGTCAACTTTCGTTGTTATTTTAATGAAATAGAAAAATCATGTTCATTAACTAAAACAACGTTAACATTTTAAAATTAAATACAGAAAAATGTAATACACACGGTTTTTGCACAAATAAAATGCAACTACTTAATCGAACCAATCTCAATTCTTTTATTTTCTTTTAATAAAGGACAAAATAAATAAAATGATATTTTACAAGAACATTTTCATACAACACGATATAAATCTCAATATTAGATAATTAAATGAACAATATTGAATAGCGAGACGAGGAATTCCATTGCTTTAGTTCAAAAGTAGAGATGGGCTTTCATATTGTAATCGACTTGAAAATTAATATTTGAATTAAAATAATCGAGCTAAAAATCGGAAAAATTAATCGATTTCAATTTTTCGATTAATCATATAAAATAATCGATTGTTGTACTAATCGCGCATTCGTTGCCCGCGGTGACCGGTGGCAGGAAATGGCGAGCGCCGAAGTGTGAACGCACGAGTTCGGCCTTCGCGCATGAGTCGCATGGGCTGCGCGGGTGGGCGTGTCATTGGGCATTTGCCGACAAGTGCGCCGAGGCCGCCGGCTTGCGTTTTCCAGGTGACAAGGGCGCCACTACGTGCACACAATACTAGGAAGACTGTAATCAGTGGTCCAGTTGGACCGGGTCACCGTTCCAGAAAATATTTTGTTTTGTACGCGAACAAACACTCAGGCAACTAGGTCCGTAGCGAACAAACAATAACACCAGCTACTTCCTGTAGTTAAATACTCTTCTCTGAGTATTATTACGAAGTTACACATATGATGTCGTAGGCTTCCGCGGCCAGAGTCGTGATCTGAGCTGTCCGAGTGATGCCGTGTCGAAGGCTAAGGTGCCGACACACAGAGGAGTATTGTGTATATAAAGCTGGCCAAAATTATTTATTTGCTAGAATTTATTTAAAATTAGTTAATATGTATTGTGATGGACCTTCATTTTCGGTCCGATACAACAGTGATTTTAAGATATAGGGGACAGGTAATCTTTTTCGTGAATGGGCTCTGGGTATTCGTGCATATACATTGAAAATACAAATTATAATACAAAGAACAAAATATTTTGTTTCAAACTCTTCATTACAATTTGCGTCTGTTTTCACTTTTCCAGCCTTAAATGCTAATTAATCACTGCTACCCTTATTACCATTTCCTAAAAAAGACTGCTCAACACATAAAAACCTGACTTTGGGGGGGGGGGGCTCTCCGGCGGGGCTCGGCGTCGCTCGGCTGTTCTCGGTCCCGGTCGCTTCCCGAGGCCCGGGCGGTGCTTGATTTGTTCTGCCCGGATCACCACACGCCTTCGGCCGTTATCCACACGTCACTCGTTCCATCCGGGCATTATTGGTGTTCTGCTCTCTTCCACACTACTCGCACCGTCGACTTCGTGGACGCGCGACTCACAATAATACTGTCTACAGACCTCGCCGGATGTTTCGCTGCAGTTGCACTATCGGTAGCACGGACCAGTGGCTGCTTAGGTTGCACGATTGCACAACCCCCAGAAAATCGAACAAGATCTCATAATATCTTAGGAATATACATTTTCCTTTTAATGAATTCAATATTCAAGATATTGCAGCAATATCGATGTGTATGAAATCATTTTGAAACAGAAGAGCGTCCAAATGCTGCTCTTTTCGGTGTATGGTGCCTTGCCAGGAATTGCACCACGCTCTTGGCTGTATTACTGAGTTTACTGCTTTACTCTTTGGCACTTCGATTTAACACGGGGAACATGCGGCTGTTGGTGGCGCAACCAGAATAGTGGCGTTTTCTAGCCCTGCGCGGCCGTTCTGGATGGAAGTTCCTTAGTGCCTCGCGGATGCTAGTGTGGCTGCAGCTGGCCAGCGTTTTGCGAACGTTCTTGTGAATACGAATGTGCGTCGAAGATCTTTCATTATGCCAAGTGTACCAGGGGAGTGAAGTTTTTGAAATAAAATAATTTTGTGTGAAACGTGTCGAAGCAATAGTGCTTGTTGCGATGTGCTGGAGTCGAACTTAAGTGCCCAGTGGAAATCAAAGCCAGAACCACGTGCACGGGAGGTGTTTATGCACGGACACGACGCATAAAATTATGTAAGCAGTGTTTCAATATAGACTTTTATTTAACGTAGTTTTAATTGATTTGAATTGCCTATATTTTTATTATATATTCGTATTTCGAGTTTTGGAAATTACATTTCCGTCATTCGATGGAGGTCCAACCTTCAGTCTGTTAGGGCACCAGCCGCCACTGGCACGGACCTTGCAAAAAACGAAAACGTAAATTGTGTACTCACCACAATCAGAACAGATGCTGGACATGTCCCCTTCACTTGTTTCCCAATGATCTGGTAGCATGGAGCTATGAACATAAATGCAATGTTTAATAGGAGGCCCTGATTCGGCTCGGGGCGAGTCGTTGCAGACATTGCAAATTCTATGAACGTACTGCATATATCGAATAAAACACTTTATGTGGTGAAGACTAGTGCACAGGTACTTCTACGGAGATAGAACTATCTCGAAATTGCTGCGAATCCAGGTAAAACTGAACGGCGATGTTCTGTGCTTAGGAAAAAATTGTTTAGAGCAATTATAAATACTAATATATAAATACTATAATGAATTTTCATTTTCCATATTTTCTACTTTTGTTACATGTTTTGGAAAAAATAAATTATATATAGCTTTTAATTACAATAAATTCCATCGTAATCTCTCGTAAATGCAATATTTTTACGCACTAGAAATTACATATTTCCTCGCGTTTTCGGACTATTTTGTTTGATTTATTTTCGTTAAAAAGAAAACAATTGAAACTGCATGTGACGTACGGGAGAGAAGTATAATCTACGTACGTTTTCTTGAGCTCCTGAATCCCTTCACCCGCCCTTTTACTATAAATGGTTGAATGACGAATAAACGTACCAACAAAGCAAGGATAGCAACATTTGAAAACTAGAAGTTTTTGGTCCCGATTTATAGACAACTTATTTGCATCGGTAAACGAATAGCAGATTTGATATTAAAGTATCACTTACAAAATAGTACGCGAAATCCCCGGCTACCACTACGAGCGAAAAGAGAGCTCAGCCAAACGTGCGCATTTACGTTTATGTCCAAATCCAAACAAGGGTTGATTGATTGATTTTTTTCGTGTTTCCGGGCGCGTCAACTACTTCGATCATTAGTCCCGTTAGTGTAGTGCATGTTTTTCTCTGGAGATGGCGGTGATCTTCCCCCGCTGGATGGCGGTGATCTTCCCCCGCTGGATGGCGAGATCTGGCGCCGACCTACCGTCAGCTAGTGGAGTTTCCCCCTAACCAGGACTCTCCCACCAGCAGGGCACCGCCCCAGCCGGGACAAGCACTAAGCTCCCGACCGGTCTCTCGGCATGTGTGGTAGTGTAGTGCATGTTAGTGTGTGTCAGGGGAGAGGATAGGACAAGGAAGAGGAAGGACAGATCGCGCGCGGTCCGTGGCCCGTTTGGTAGGGTACTGCTCCGGCATTCGCCTGGGGTTGATCGGAGAAACATCGGAAAACTACCGATCAGAGCAGCCGGCCGCAAGAATTCTCCTCCAGACAGCGACTGAATTCGACGTAGCTGAAAAGCTAGTGTCGAAAATCCTGCTGCCGTCAGGACTCGAACCTAGGACCTCCCGGTTAGAGGCGCTGCAGTGACATTAGTTGATGCACTGAGCTACCGCTACCAGTCCAAACAAGGGGTTATCTTAGCATTTGCTCAGTGAATCATGGAAACTGGACGAAAACCTGATTAGGATGGGGTCATTGACCCAGAAACTGAATGAAGTACTTTACTTGTTATGCTTGGTTATTTATAGAAAATAGATAATGTATGTAATTTGCTTTGGGCATTAAGTCTGGTGGCAAATTCTTCACGAATTATTTTACTTAATTTTATTACTTAGTCACTTATTATCGCACTTAGTTTTTTAAAATTTCACAATACAAATGTTAAATAATTCATCAAATGGTATTGCTAGAATATATAAATTTTATTTTCATTTTCGATGGTCAGTATAGTCTCTAATTGTATAGGAACAGTAATGTAGTTGAAGCGATTTTACATGGCACTTTGTACTTACACTGTGTCGCCTGGAAGTGTGTTGGAAGTTAACGTTCACGTATAATATGTGGATTTCTCGTAGCGAGCTGTTAATCTGACACATGATGAATATAATTCCAATGGCATGTGTTGTAATTACAAATATCTGTATTGCGTGAAAATATGTTCCTACCTTTAAGTAAGTCAGTTTCGAGAAAAATCTACGGAGCCGTGAATAAATAGGCAAGGCTCTCAGATTCTACGCCTAATGAAGAGAAGTCACACCAGAATACAGCAGAAGTCACGAAAGATGCGCAAGATATCTAACAATAAACACCCAGGACTATAGCGAAGCCATCAGAAGATGAAAACGACACCACCTGTGTGTATTGTTTTCGCCTAGAATCTGTCATCAACTATCGTACGCGCCCTTCGACAGATCGTACATTTGCAACTTTTTGTGTTGGGGTCTTATAAATCTTACAAAACGGCTCCAAAACCAAACTCCTTAGCCGATTACAGTAGAAAAGATTTTATAATTGTTGTTCGTTGCATTATTACAAAGTAGAAAATATCGTCTAATTTTGGATAAATGTGTAATAACTAGGGCCCGGATTTTAATGACCTAAAAATCAGCGAAATATGCAAGCATTTATGACCTAAAACCTATGTAAATATGACCTAAAAAAATAAAATTTGACGTAATACAAGTTTATTTTTTTAAAATTCCTGTTAATTTTTTGGGTATAACAAATACAAAATTCACTCAAGAATAGATTGTGAGTACGGTACATACGGCTTGCAGTCTTTGGAACTAACTAGCATTTTAAAAAATTGCTTGTGTCTGTAAACCAAATCAAATACAGTACAATAAAACCCAACAAACCAAACGACTTCCTTTACTACTGCATACTTCTTGTTTAAAACAATCCTTCTCTTTCAAATAATCCTTTGTAGTATAATTTTTTAGTTTATTTGTGACAATATCAACTGATACGTTGTCATGCGAGACACATTTTCAAGCCTTTTATTCTTGTGTTCTTAAAAATATGACCTATGTATGCATTTGGGGCAAAATCTGGCCAAAATATGACCTTTTACTAAAAACGGTCCTTAAAAATGACAAATATATGCATTTATGGCAGAATTTGGCCCACATATGACCTTTCACTAAAAACTCTGTAAATATGACTTTATATGCAGAATAAAAATACGTTTTCCTGATCGACAATACCTGGATTCGTGCATAAATTGTTTTAAAATTCACCCGAAGGTTCAGAAAAAATATATGACTTGTCATTAAACTCCGGGCCCTAGTAATAACCCTCGTAGGGATATTCGACCTGGAATACTTGCAGCATCTAATGCTAGACCGTGATGCCACAACTCAACTTCCGAAAGTAGTTTATCATTTACAACTTACGAAACTCCAGAGACGAACAATGTGACCAAGAAGAGATGTAAACCCGTGACTTGGAAAACCGCTACTGGCAGTTCGCGAAAAATCTCATTTACCCGTGATGACAATGCAAATAAATAAAATATACATAAAGGTTTGATCGGTGTTTCCGACTACATCCAATGTCTTGGTCATTAGCCTCGTTAGTGTAGTGAATGTTCTGTCCCGGGGGTGGCGCTGTTCCTTCCATGTTTGATTCGACGCTGAATTACACGTTGGTTTGTGCGTGATTTCCCTTCCTGGTTTACCTCCCCAGCGGAAATGAGCTCTAATCTCCCGACTGATTTCCCTACATGTGTGTGTGTGTGTGTGCAAAAGGGCAGAAGAAACGAGAAGGAAGAGGAAGGAGAGATTGCTGGCGGGCCATAGCCCATAAGGGTATTATTCGGGTATTCGCCTGATATTGAAATCACGGAAAACTACCGATGAAAGCTTTTGGCCGTTAGGATTCTCCTCCTGAGAGCGGCTTGCACTCGACCTAGCAAAGTACACGGTACTTAAAGACCTGCGTAAAGTATCAAAATAGAGCTTTCTTGACTTAAGTTTCCGAATGAATTCCATTTTAAAGTTATTTTGTTCTAAGCAAGCATAACTGCCGAGAGACACGTTTTTTGTAGTTCATCTCGATGCAGTGATTAAGTAATTAGAAAACTCCCGCTCAATGATAATCGAAACAAAAATTCTGAAAGGGATGTAAATATATATTTCTGTGTCAAGGTGGCAAAAGGTTATAAGTCACGTTTTAAAAGTTTTCCATAACAGCAATTAAAGATTAAAAATGCCATGAAAAATTACTCTGTGACCTTTTGGCTTTTTGCAATTTGCCACCATTGTTTTCCATAAACTACAAGAGAAATGCGCCTTTTGCCTCCTAAACATTAACAAACAAGAGTGACATATGTCATGACAATGTGACTTATGTCATTTCGTCATCTAAGCACCTGAACATTCACTATTTGAAGTAGTGAATAAATGCGTGTTGCTGCTATGATTTCTATTGAACTACGTCCAACGTTAGATCCCGATGTCCAGTCCCCAGACATTCTGCAGAGATGCGTGACGGCTCATTTGAAAACTTGGTGTGCGATTTAATTTCTTCTGAGAATATGTACCTTGGCGGGCCTATTTACCTAGTTCGTTATATAATTACACGTAAGTCTGTAAAGACTGAAAGACTTCGTATGCAGAGATGTCTCCTGCATCATCTAAGGCTGGCTTTACACTAGCAATAGGTTTCCGCAACATCTTTCAGCAATTTGTCGTTTCTTGCGGTCATCTTTACACTAGCAAGAACAAGACGGGCAATATGTTGCCAGAAAGTTGGGAGGAAGATCTTTCCGACAAGATATTGCCGATCGTTTTTTATTAGAACTTTTTCTTGCCGAGCTTGGTGATGCCACGAGGAAAATGGCGCGACAACTTGAGTGAGGTTATATCACTCCGACATGGCTAGTAGAAGGGAGAAGATGCGAGTCGTGGTCGTAGTTATTGTGCTCAATGAAGAGAAAGAAACGACAACGTTTTGTGAGGACATGTGACTGTATTTTAAGACGAAAGGAAAAGGGGCTTGTGCAAATTCGGTTCAGGAGCCTCAATATTTTTTCGTGGACTACGATTCACGTGGGTTCTAAGTAATTTTATATTTATAAAAAGCGCAATTATTAATTCGGTAAGTTTTAAAATGTCCTTTACCTACTGTTGATGTATTATAGATTAATCTTAAAATCTGTAAATCTTAGATTAGATATCTTGATAATTTTTAACGTAACAAAATTAATAATTAGGGAGCATCTATAGCTAAACCTATATTTGAACCATTCGATAATCAACCATCGAGGATTTGTAATATTTATTACTTCATTTATTTTATTAAACCTTTTTCACAGACCCATTTTTCGATAAAACGCATATAACAATTCAAAATAATACGTCCATGTACTACCTTAATCGTACTTCCTGCGCATGTGACCATGGCCATCATTGGCTTCTTCCAGGAATATCTTGCTCAGACTTCAATCCAATTCTAGTCCCAGAAACAGCCGGCAATATCTTTCCGAGGACGGAAACCCGTGAGTTTACATTAGGACCGGAATATCTAGCAAGAAATATTGCGAACGTCAGAAATATTTATTGCCGCAATGTTTACATTAGCAACTTTTCTTGCCAAATAATATTGCTGGCCATTTTCTTGCAAGTGGAAAGCCAGCTTTAAGTCGCTTCGCACGGCTGCGACGTGGCGGCGAGAAACGCAACGCCAACCAAACAACAACAAAAACAAAGCCCAGTCAGAGGCTTCCTTCTCGCGGGAAATCCCCTCCCCCCTCCCCCCCGAGGCGTTGTGCGAAGTCGAGGTCTCCCCGCAGGCGGTTCGCGGCCTCGCGAGGTTAACGGTAGGCGCTCGCTGATCCACTTCTCCGCGGCCTACCCCCTACCTACCGCCTCCCGCTCGCCGCCGCCGCCGCCGCCGCCGCCGCCGAACGCCGCCGCCGCCGCCCGCCGCGCTGTCCGCCAGTCGCGCCGCCGCCGCCGACGTCGCCACCGCTCCGATCCCATCCATGCAAGTCCTCAGCCAGGTAGGAGGACGCCCAGACGCCGGGCGACGCAACGCGGCCCGCACAAAACGAGGACTGTGAATTAGTTGTGGTTTCTCGAGCAACATCAATAGGTGCACCCGACGTTGTTAATTGGTCGGAGTACATTGACATCTGCGTTATTTTTTTTTTTTTTGAAAAATTGGAGCGTGTGTGTCGCATGTGGGGATGTGCTGTTCGTTGCAGTGCAATTTATAAACGCAACGTGTTGTTGCGGAAAGTGTGGACGTCCTGTTGTTCTAGGTACAATGTCATTTCGTACATTTGACATTGGAGAAAATAGGCTTTCACATCTACAAAAGTTATTTGACGTGACACACGTTCAGCCAACGATAGTGGAAGTGAAGACAAATTATGAACACTACTTTAAGTTTCGTGGGCTACGGGTTTCAGCAAATTCTTTGCATTTAAATGCTAAGAGAATGGTGTTTTATATGTGCGGTTTTTTCCTTCAAATATCACGTGCACGAACCTGCCTCGTGATCAAAGTGTAGCCACTCGCGATCTAAGACCAATGCAATATATAGTTTCCGCAAAACATCTAAGAACCCTTTCGTCGCTGTTAAGGCACACTGTAAATAATCTAAAATTTGTTTTCTTTTTTAATAGAACGCGCGTGAACATAATTTTTTTTACCAGGGTTCACTTACCACAGCCGAAACAATGGAAGTTGTAGGGAAAAGTTTTAATTCTCCGAGCAACTCCTATTGGCGTTACATCTCAGTTGAAGGAAATTTTGCGTATCTGTAATATTGTAAATGTTCCCGAAATAGCAATGTTTCGTTCATTTAATTAGTTAAATAAATTTTTATATCGGTTAATCCCGGGTTTACGGTGAACCTCGGCGTGTCCAAGTTGAGGACGAAGCTCGGGTCTTCGGCCCTCGCGATAACATAAAACATTCTTGAGTCTGTCCAACACATATTTACCAATGCATTTTATGCGAATAATTTCTAAAAAAAAATTGGGGTATATATGTTCCTTATGTTCTCCACATATATGCGAGTAAATTTTTTTAAATAAGAGAATTTATTTTAAACGGAACGCTAACTTTTAAGATAATTTATTTTTAAATGTTTCTCAAAATAATATAAACGATTCCTTTGTGGTGAACGATTACATTCCTGTACACTAATCGGATCATGTCAAGGCACAGCAATCGAGGAAGCTTAGGCTAAGGTGCACCGTAAACCCGGGATCAGCCTTTTTATCTAATAACTTTTCATTTTAATCGATTGTTGTAAACGTTAATCAAGTAAATTTTCCTATGTTTGCTGTTCATGCGTGCGTGAATCCGAACTTTGCCCTCATCGCAGTAGTTTAAAAAAGCCGCCGCACGTTCACACCAATAGAGCACAAACGCGGACCGCGAGTACCTTTGCCCTTGAGAGGCATAAACAAAGCGACTCGCGAGGCGCTGCAAATGAGGTGCGACGATATTTAAAATTCGGAGACCTGTTCTAATTACGTTCCATGAGCACACAGTGCTGACTGGAATCTTCCGCGGTTTCGAAAATGAAAGTCTTGACGTAGGGTGAAATAGCAGGAGCAGTTAAGAAACATCCATGCAAATGAATGTATTTACGAGTGAAAGTAAATGCCGGTTTGTACGACTGCTTTACTAGTTCCTTTTATACATTGCCTAAATACTTTTTTGCCAGTAACCGAAGGGACGTGACTATTAGACAAAGCAGGTCTTTACAGCAGGAGCGGAACATAGATGAACATGACACTGTGAGGTGGTTGACCCCAACTCTATGTAGCGAAAGCAAGACGCCGCTCCTCTTTAACTTTGTTGGAGCGGAACGCCGTTCAGGACATTTTCCGCCTTTTTCTACTATTGCATAATTCTGGCTCCTAGTGCGAGTAAATTGGTGAGTTAATATAGTTTCCCGACTCCATCAGTGATAACAGGGAATTGCATGATTCAAGTTGACAGCTTTACATAAAATCAACTGTGAGTCAACACGTGTTACAGGTGATGATCCAATAAGGAAACCAGAGGATTTCGCCGCGTAGCTCTAATCATAAAGAATTACGTGGACGGGGCTTGCGTATTTCTTCCTCAATTTAGCTTGATTCATAACCGACGTTTTTATTTCACTTGCAAAGTGTATTATTCAAGTGCGCTAGTAGTTTATTTCAAGGACACAATGGTTCCTCGTAAGAGTTTCTGAGCATGTAGGCAGTAACGACCTGCATTTTCCCCTGTTGAATGTCTACGTGTGAGAGAGTTTGTTGTTGTCTTTGAATTCAAACACGCTTACCGCTTTCGCACGGCATCACTTACAGTTGGGAAGAGATCTTGAAAATGTACGAACTATAATTAGTGCTTCATTTATAAAATTTAAGATCTTGGAACGCGCCCCAAATTAATTATTAATTTAATAGAAATAGTTGTATATTTATAATATAATTTAATAATTGTAAATTATACTTAATAATAAGTAACAGTGGTAGCATTGGCTCTATTAGAATGTAATGATAATAGGACATAAAATTCGAGTTTATATTTTATAGTTTTTTACTAATAATTTGTTTACATTCGTAGGAATTATACATTTAAGTGGAAAATTATTTAATTTTGAGTTTACGAAAATTGTTCGAACTAAAATTTGAAGTTGCCACGTGTTTGTCCTTTGCTTTTTGTTTGTTTCTTTGCCAATTTGTTCCCCAGGTACCGGAACGCCGTTCCGTTGCGTTCCGCCAGAAATCAAACCTGGTTATACCTATTTATAATAAGTAATGTTGACACTTGTTTAGAGATTGACAGTCGAATTCACGTAAATTTGTGGTTTACAGATTAGAGGGAAGCGTCACGTTATTTTCGAAGTGAAACCGCAGATCTCAAGCTTTCACTTCACGGTTATGAGGAAAATGTATTTAAATTGGGAGAACTTTAAAAAATTCACGGTAAATTGGACAAATGCACAATAATCTTTAAATATGACTTCGTTACCATTTTCCGCCTATATATTTGGTATCTTGCATTCGACGAGTACGTCTTTGCCGATTTCAACTATACTTGAGATGCAGCAGTTCAAAATGTATAAATTCAATGTGTTATAAAGTGATTATATTATAGAATTTAATATTTTCTGGTGTGATAATGTGATTTTTCTAACCATTGAAGTAGCTTAAATATTCTTTGAATCGGTATATTTTTGGTATACGTTTAGAAAGTTTAAAATGAGGAAAAAGCCGCTCCAGTCTAAATTGAAATTAAATTAATACACATTTATTTTTGCTTCCATTCGCGTTAGTTTTAATGGATAAAAACTAAGTTTTGGTCGTAACTAAATCCAGTGTTTCTTTTAAACAACTACGAAACGATCAGACGTTTGACAGTGATAATTTACTTTTGTACCAGTCCATTTGAATATATTTTGCGCAAATACTATACACATTAAAATTATCAGGTTATTCTCGAATGTTATTTGTTGGTAATACAAACTATATCTAGTTTTTGTGCATACTTTAATCTTGCAAGAGGCCTCCAGCAGTAAATATGCTGCTGAACAAACCCAAAATAAATGTAACGGTATTCCAAAAAGTAATACGCACATTGGTCAAAAACCATAAAAATTTAATTTATTGTAGACTAGACGTAGGGTAGAATAGTACAACACTTCAATAAGTTAAATATTTTAGTAAAAACAGTCTTTACGAATACTGCATAACATAGGGTATTTACAGTACAACAATTCTTGGAATACCAATAATACAAAAAGTGGTTATTCCATAAGACATGCGAGTAGCAGATATTTAATGGAGTAGTACCTCTTCGTTGGAGCCTTGCTGTCACATGACATCAGCTGTGTCGTAAGCAGTGACGCCCTGAGTATGAGAAACCGTAGAAACTCTCTCATTGGGCAGGAGGCTGCATACTTTACTTTCAATTTCAGCGCACAAGAAAATGACACATCACAAAAAAATAATTTTTAGTTGTAACGAAGTATGTTTAGAAAACTGTCTATGTTACTAGTAAAATCTCATCCAGAAAATTTACCCGGTGTATGGAGCAAATCTACATCTTTCGCCGCGAAATAATCGACCCCACTCAAGTTGAAATCTTTCTCGTGCAAAATAAGTTTTGAGATGTATAGCTTGTCTTCGTACCGACTACACACACAAAAAAAAGTCATTTAACTAAGTGGGGAAATAGTGTATATTTTGAAAATGGTAGTTTTTTGTCAGGAAAAGGGCTACGAAAATGGTTTAAAAGAAACCCGGTAGGAAGAGTATCACTGTTTCTTGACGCGAAAATAACGGTTCTAGTAAAGCCGATCTGTAAAATGACAATTTTTGACATGCAATTGTCTTGTTCTCCGACAATATGCGGATATGGTATGCGTATTATGACACCGGGTAACATTTTGGAATAAAGTTTATGATAGATAAAAGTCCCAAAACCTGCTGAGCTCTCCCGTGGGTCCGATTGATCAGCGTTTCCCAGCTCGTCAACTACTAAGGTCATTGGTCGCGTGCTGGGAGGTGTCCAAGCTCCGCTACCAGTGGAATGTGGGATTTGGAGCTGATATACATGTCAGCTTTTCCCTATTCGGGTCTCTCCCCTAGCGGGGCACAGTGCCAACCGGAACAAGCGCTAAGCTTCCGACTTGCGAGGCAGTGTAGTGCACGGAAGTGTGTGCGTGTGCGCGTGCGCGTGCGTGTGCGCGAAAGGGGAGAGAACGAAATTATAAGGATGAGGAAGGGAAGATCGCTCACGGTCCGTGCCGCGTTTGTTAGAACTCTACTCTGCCAATCATCCGGCACTGAACGGAAAAAACACGAAAAAATACCGATCAGAACAGCCGACTACTGTGGAAGAATTGTATGTTCGTCCAGGTACTGGATGAATTCTATTAAGCTACCTTAGCTAGTCCGACAACATCGAGACTGGAACCCTCAGACCTCCCGATCAGTTACCATGCTGCTGCCACTGAGCCACCCCAGCCAGTCTCCTGGCTCTGTGTGCCGACCAGTGTTGCCAGAGTACCAGGCTCCTGATATATTTACCAGGATTTTATTGAAGATACCAAGTACCAGGATGAAGACACCCTGATATACTTAAATACCAGTATTTTACGTCTACGATAATTTATGATGTACGATTTAAGATTCGTACAATAATTTTTTATTCAATAATTTAAAACCAACATTAGTATTACAAATAACTATGATATTGGTGAAAACACTGCCGTAAAAACATTAAGGGTGACATAGGATATTTTCCCACTACATGCTGAAGCAAAAACGGCTACGTTTTAGTCTTCTTTAGGGAAATATTTTTTCATATTTCCATTTAGTTTATTAAACTTAATCGATATAGAATTAAGTATGACGAACTTCCTGGGCGCGTTATATATATATATATATATATATATATATATATATATATATATATATATATATATATATATATATATATATATAGTTATAATATGAACAATTTCAGAATCGCTTGTCATTGGTACCAGGGCTTTTGAAGGTCGGTACTGGGGTATAGATTTACTCAAATGGTGACGCTGGTGCCGGCATGGCGGAGTGGTGTGCGACGGCCCTAGCCGCTGGCCGGCGCGGGCGACTCTGTGCTGCTCGCCACAACGCGGCGTGGCATCGCGGCACATCGTTCTAGCGGACCCCAATCGCGCGACCCCACTTTCACCGCCGCTACGCTGATGTAGGTTTCGGGCGGATTTCGTAGTGGACGCCACAGCCGCCTTATGTCATGCAATTTCCCAGGCGAAAAGCGGGGTAACATGTCGTCTCCCAAGAGGCATCGCGAAAGAACGAAGTGTAGAGCCCTTGCGGATGTAATGATTTGATTTTGTTTTTGATTTTTTCGTGTTTCCGGGCACGTCAACTGCTCTGGTCATTAGTGTAGCGCATGTTTTTTTCTCGGGAGATGGCGGTGATCTTCCCCCGCTGGATGGCGAGATCCGGCGTCGACCTACTGTCGGCTAGTGGGGTTTTCCCCTAACCAGGACTCTCCCACCAGTCGGGCACCGACCCAGCCGGGACAAGCTATAAGCTCCCGATCGGTCTCCCGGAATATGTGGTAGTGTAGTGCATGTTAGTGTAAGTGTGTGTGTAAGGGGAGACGATAGGACAAGGAAGAGGAAGGACCCATCGCGCGCGGTCCGTTTGTTAGGGTACTGCTCCGGCATTCGCCTGGTGTTGATCGGAGAAACCACGGGACCGATCAGAGCAGCCGGCCGCTAGAATTCTCCTCCAGACAGCTACTGAATTCGACCTAGCTGAAGAACTAGTGTCGAAAATCCTGCCACCGTCAGGACTCGAACCTAGGACCTCCCAGTCAGAGGCGCTGCAGTGACATCAGCTGATGCACTGAGCTACCGCTCCCGGTGCTATCATTCAGAAGATGAGTACTTTATTGTAAATATATTTTTATAAAAGAAGCTGATAGCAATGTTGATATTTTTGTTGATTCGCTGTCAGTTAATCGCAAGATCAATGAATATGCTGGCGCCTCCTCATAACTATTTCATTTGTATCTCATTTTGCGCTAAGCCCTATGGATAATGTGTGAAAAAATAAAATGAAAATAAGTACTTACAAATGACTATTACATACATTGCACACGTTTACATGAAGAACGTTCTTGTTTTACAAGTGAAAGTGTGAACAGTTTCTTCAAAGAAGTCGGAATCGTTTCGACGTGACACCAGTCTTCCGTGAAACACTCCACCCATAGAAGAATCAATTTTTCACCCAGTTACTCTTCTAAAATCAGCTGAGCGAGATAAAAGCCTGGAACGTTAATCCAAAATACGACGTGTAGGCATTTTTCATAGAGGCGGATCTGTATACTTTTTAATTCAGCGTAGGTGACGGTCCTGTCGTAGAAATGTAATAAGTTAGATACAATTTTTCCATATACGAAGCTAATTTCTGGACACCAATAGGTCCAGCAGTAGTTTATGGAGAATGTGAAATTCTATACGAGTTACCTAAGAATTTTGCTGAAGGGTTAATGTTATTTTTGATTATTAGTTTAGTGTGGCCCCTCCATCGGGTATTTTCGAGATACATTTTTTTCTATAACGCAAGAGAAAAAAATTAAATGAAATCTTAAACATAATACAGTAGGATGGATCGTATATTCTAGGGCATTAAAATTTACTTAAAATGTATAGACAGAAATACTTTTTTTGTATTTCATTAAAATATTAGCTGTACCCTTCTCCAATCTACTGAATTAAGTCGTAACGACCCGAGTTACGCCGGAAAGACAATATAGTAACTCACAACATTCCTCCACTAAAGTGTCTTGAAACCCCAAAACACCGATTTTCCATAGTTTCAGAATAGTCTGGAACAAACTATCTAAAAATAATATCAGTCGGTTGCCAGCGTCGATAGGAATCGAACGAGCTATTTATCATATCTGTACGTGCCTTAACCTCCCCCCCCAAAAACAGCTTTTAGGTATTTAAAGATCCCCTAAAATATTCGTTTGACTTATTTCCTCACCTGTAGACGGACACACGTCGAATACCAAATCGCTTGCTCTGAATGAAAGAGCTTTAGCCGTGACTAACGGACGCACGCACACACACACACACACACACACACACACACACACATACACACATACACACATACACATACACACATACACACATACACACATATACACATACACACATACACACACACATACGCACACATACACACACACATACGCACACATACGCACATACACACATACACCCATACACACATACACATATACACATATACACACATACACACATACACACATACACATACACACATACACATACACACATACACATACACATACACATACACATATACACATACACACATACACATACACACATGCACACATACACACATACACACATACACATACACACATACACACATACACATACATATACACACATACACATACACACATACACATATACACATACACATATACACATACACACATACACATATACACATACACATACACACATACACATACACACATACACATATACACATACACATATACACATACACATATACACATACACATACACATACACATACACATACACACATATACACATACACACATATACACATACACACATATACACATACACACATATACACATATACACATACACACATATACACATATACACATATACACATATACACATATACACATATACACATATACACATATACACATATACACATATACACATATACACATATACACATATACACATATACACATATACACACATACACATACACACACACACACACACACACACAGACACATATACACATATACACATATACACATATACACATATACACATATACACATATACACATATACACATATACACATATACACATACACACATATACACATATACATATACACACATATACACATATACACATATACACATACACACATACACACATATACACATACACACATATACACATATACACATACACACATACACACATACACACATATACACACATATACACACATATACACATATACACATATACACATATACACATATACACATATACACATACACACATACACACATACACACATATACACATATACACATATACACATATACACATATACATATACACACATATACACATACACATACACATACACACGTGCGCACATGTTACTTGATTCTAGACAGAGGAAACTTATACATTGTAAGTCTCTAAATTAGATAGGTAAAAGAGCTATAATAGGCAAAAAAGGCAAAGTAAATTAATTATTTTTAACAACGAATTCAAATTACAGTTAACAAATGGTATAGAAATGGATTTCACAACAGTTTTAACAAGAATAAGGCAAAAACATAAATGAAAAGACCCTTTATGACAGATATCGAGAGTTCAAACATATTTGGTTACCTAAAACTAAGCATTTGATATAAAAATGTTTGTGATTAAATTGTATCGTGTCAGGCAAAACTCCTTTAATTGAACGAAAGATTTCTCAACGCCGACGGTGGCTACTGGAGCAAATCTTAAACACATTAGTTCAGAAGGATTAATTTTTGCAACAATTATCAGCCTCTAGAATTTTCAACCATACCTATCTTTAAGTTTTTGTGAATTAGAAATTTGGAAAAACATTCTTTTACATCTTTCTGATATCAATAATCCTTTCTGTTCTGGCATTTGTATAGCCGATGTTCAACTTCTTCTACAACTTTCAATAATTTCACTAGAGGCAGTCTCCAAGTCGAATAATAACGCCTGAAAAAACTGAAATGGGCTGTGATAGAAAAATAAGTTCTTTTTTTTTTAATCAAGAAATTTCTTTCTTAATCCAACTGATATTTCATCCTCAGTTGACCACAGCGCGGGTTCTTGAAAAATTGAAGGAGTAAACAGCTACTTCTATCCATGTTCCTCAACTCAAGACAGGTTAAGGCGGCAGGAGCAGAACTGTATTCTTGAAGGACATTTCAAAAATGTCTTAATACTTGCACTCAATTTGTTCATTTCCGGAAATAAACGTATCTTTTTCTGCCATTCTATGAAAGTGCTGGAGTTGTGCACGTCACGTGAAGAGTATAGTCGGGAACATCGCGTATAAAGCTTTTTGCAGCTCTTTTCAAGCATAGTGCTGTGTCACTTTAAAAAAGTACCACATTGTTCTGCTGAATATCTTGGAGCCTTATTAACTATAATGAATTTGTGAATAACTACAGTTGATGAGCTCTTGAATTTTTTAAACATTCAAAAGTGACCAAAAACGACCAAAAAACGACCAAGAACGACCAAAAGAGTCAACGTTGAAATTAGCTAGAAGAGGTATGTGGCATCATTTGTCTCGTCAATAAAAATTCAGATCTTAATATTTTTAGCTTATTCACGAATTGTTCTAATCATTGGATTTGTAACCACGAGATAACATTTGCGCCAACTTGATTCACTTTGGCGTATTTTTTCAAGATGTCTCATTTTTGAAAAGGTAGTGGAAAACGGAAATCGTTAGGCTTTGATAGAGCGCTGAAAAGTAAAATAATCGAACGATATCGCTGGCAGAGAAGTGTGTTTCTCTCACTTTATTTCCATCGTCGACAGTGAGATGTTTGGGAGAATTTAACAAGAATAAATTAATGAGATTGTCTTTTTGACTTAAGAGTCTGTAAGTGCCTATATTGAATTTTCTAATTTTTATATATTTTTTGTTCACTATATTTTGTTTTCTACAATCATTTTTTGAGGAATCACTGATGGGTAATTTTTGACATTTTTTCTTACGTCCTCCGATCTAAAAGCTCTGTGCCCTGTGTATTGTCTGCAACGCATCGAGTAGGGACACCGGTTAGAGTCGTATGAGAATTTGACACCGTGCGGGTTACCTTATCTACTTCGCCGAAGCCCGTAAGGGCGCTTCAGAAAACAGGAATTGCTCTCGTCTTTCCGATTTTCGCAATGATTAGTGAGCTATCTGTTCCTTACCAACAGCACAAGTGTCTTCAAAAATAGCTCTTTCGGCATCTTTCGTTTATAGAAGGTAGGCGGAGAGACACAAGAGAGGCGAATAATTTTGTATTGATTTCGAAGTTTGGTGCATGCCAGATCAGTAAATTTGCTGTTCCTGGTAATCATGCTTGCTACAACGCCAAAAGAGAAAGTTTGAGGAAGTGCATTGCTAAAAGAGTGGATTTATGGAGAAGATTCGCGGCAGACTGGATTTTTTTGGCAGTGTTGTGAAAAGTTGGTAAACTGTGCAAAATAAATTTTTATAACATAAAAACACTGCAACTCGTGCAAAAAAATGGGGGAAAAAGTGAGAAAAAGTTTTCAAACCTTTTGCAAGTGCAGTCAAAAGATGAAGACAAAGAATTTCAACATTGACTTGTGCCATGCCGCAAACATTCCATTTTCAAAACTTGAAAATCCAACATTTAACCAGTTAACAAACAAAATTTACAAAATATAAAATTCCACAGAAGTCAGCTCAAGAAAATATTATCTAACTCCGCAATATGTTTTGACAATCAAAAAAATTGGATTTGTTTTTAGAGAATTGACTTCATTCTTTATGTAGTACGTATTACGTATAAATTTTAATATTATTCAACCATGAAGCCAATTTTCCTGCCTATATTTAAGTGCCTATTTGCCTGCCTCTTTTCGACCTTTTTAGTGCCTACGAGTCAGCGCTTTACTTATAATACTAGTTTACGTTCAGCCGCGCCAGTTAAACAACCATTTTCCTTTGTGGGTTTTATACATTCGGTAAATATGGGTTTATTGTCTGATGTGTTTGAAAAACTGATCGCTTATTTGAGTTAGAATTAGAAGTTATTGTTCAAAAATTTACGACTGTCAATTAGTAATTTATTTTAATCGACAATTACAATAAATTGTTGCAATAAAATGTTATAACAAATTATTGTGTTTACTTTTTTTGAGAATTTGAAGTATTTTAAATACGTATGTATTTAGCAATTCAAAATTTAATTGTTTTTTGAGTATGTATTTAAATACTTATTTACGAAGTATTTTGGAGAAGTATTTAAAAACTAAATTTAAAGTATTTTGCCCAACCCTGAATTTAAACAAGTCTTATATTTCTTTTCAGTCATTTGAAGTGTAAGTAAATTATAGTTTCTGGACCCGTACTTTGTAAATTATTGTCTTAACATTAAAAGTAGCTTCATTTTCGAACTGAACGTCAAATGGTTTTTATCACCCTGCCGCATGTCAAACGTAACTCATGTTTCATTGGCGACATAAAAATTCTATTTTAAAGACCTAGAACGTAACTTTTTATGATTGTAAAGTGTGTTGCAGCGTAACGTGTGTTGCAGGTTGCATGTGCGCCTTTATTCCCCTAGGCCATAATCTGCGAACTTCTCTTTTGTTCGTTTTAAATCTGATGCAGCCCAGGGACCCCTTTCCAATAACAAACTTAATAGGATTTAAATTTTTTTTATGAACGATACAAAACAGTCATCTTTTCTTAGCCTATAGAAAGGATTGTTTCTCGTTATTGCAATAATTTTTTTCTGTATTGTTTTATTCTAGAAAGATATATTATATGTATAATATAATAGTAGAGTGGCGTCTAAGTTGTGACCCCCTCAAGCACAGACTGGGAAAATAGCACTTAATGGCTTCCTATGTGCTTCAAATTTGCAGTACATGGGGCTTATGCAGTATAGTGGTGAGGAGTAGAAGGAAGATCATTTATTTCTTGTATTTAAAGAACAAGTTGAAAATATATTAGTAATATTTTCATTGCAATAATGTATCTGAACTGGTTCGGTTGTGGATTTAGTTTCTCAAACGTCTTCAGGGGAAAGAATATCGAGTGACTAGAGAGTCAAGTATCTGACCATTAGCAAAATTATGCAAATTTCAAGGGACCACTACTGAATCAGAATAGAAGTTTGGAAGTAAATTAATAAAAAATGAACAAACTTATTGATTAGGGATTCCGGGCGCATCAACGGCCAAGATAATTAGTCACGTAACTGTAATGCATGTTTTCACCTTGGGAGTTGGGGGTGAACTTCCCCCGCTGGAAGGCGAGATCCGGTGTTGACCTGCGTTGGCTTTCGAAGATTTTCCCCAACCAAGTATCTCGCACCAGCGAGTCACCGCTCCAGCCAGGACAAGCTCTAAGCTCCCGACCGGTCTCCGAGCATGTTGTGATGGTGTGGTGCATATAATTGTGTGTGTATGTAAGGGGTGAGGATAGGGCAAGGGAGAGGAAGGAAACATCGCGCGTGGCCTGTTTATTAGGGTACTGCTCCAGCATTTGCCTGGTGTTGATCGGAGAAACCACGGAAAACTACCGGTCAGAGCAGCAGGCCGCTAGAATTCTCGTCCAGACAGCTCCAGACAACTAACTAGAGTTGAACATCCTGCCTCCATCCAGTCTCGAACCATACGACCTCCCGGTCAGAGGCAGAGAAGTCACATTAATTGATGCTTTGAGCCACCTTTGCCGGTTGAACAATTGAAAATTGACCATTTTTAGGAAAGGGATCTATTCAGAAAGAAGTTACTGAATTTCACGTAACGAAATTTAATATTGCTGTTGTGTCTTTGAAGTTCCTCGCTTTGTTTCCCACGCAACGAGTTCCTTATTTGCGGAATGACATTGAAGACATATTGTCGGGAGCAGAACATTTTTGGTTCCGGCAAAGTGTTGTAGATTTCTGAGCATTTCTAAGCATGTCACCTTTTCTAAACTAGTTCCAAGTCTTATCGGATACGATGTACAAAAGGATCGACTACGATGAGTTGCCGCGATCCAGATCACTTTTTTGCCACAAATTCGTATAAAGAATCATCGAATTTCACGTAAAAAAGTTACAATTTAGACTGTTGACCCTGATTGTTAGTCATAAACAATTAGGGGCAAATGTCATATGCATAAAACTATGTTATTACTAAAAGGAATTTCTCATGGCATGTTCATTGGTTAAAAGTGATCTTCCGTCTCTGTATGTTCTATCAATGCGTTTCATTTGTTCTGAATCTCCAGCATAACACGATTTCTAGGACTTATGAAATTACTCTTGCGCAAGAATTCATCTTTGTTCTAAACAATACTTAGGTGTTAGGGAGCATTTTAATGAGCTCACTTCTGACAGCGTCAACAGTAAACTTCAGATTTAATTGTGTCGGCAATGTTTCCTCTGTCATTAGTTTTTCTCAAGAAGTCGTACTCATTTTCGTGTTATTTTTTGCACTGTTGCTAATAGGCAGGAAATTTACTGAGCTGTCATTAACACCATTTTATGAGAAAAAAGTTGTGAAATCTTTAGCTAAAGAAAACTAGAAGCGTTCCAATGAATGCTTATGATTTGAGTTTTTTGTTATTATAGAAATTCAACTTCTCTTTGAATATTGTTTACAGTTTTATATCCAGTACTTTCATATGGGATATTTTCCATTCCCATATTAAATAACACTAGTGCAGCTAATGGCATTTTTGTATCGTTCTAATATGTTATACATCATATAATATATTTCTGTGGTCATTGGCATTTTTCCATTTGAGAACACGTTTGTTGTGCTCGTATGTGTCAACCTTCGTTGGTCAATATTTATTTAAGTTACCATTTCTGTTGTGTAGTCACACAGTATAATACTCATTATCAGACGTGGGTGTTTTCAGAATAGAGCTCACAGGAAAATTTTTTACCGGCAGAAAACAATTGAAAAGTTAACACTGGGTCCATAGTCAGTTATAAACAAACTAAGGAGTCAATTAAAAACAGTTAAATGTAATTAGAAAAAACGCAAGGAAGTCTGATACAAAATATTTGAAAGACAATAAGTGATCGAGATTACTGAACAAAGAAGAAATAAAAGAGGTAATCTTCGTCATCATATTTTTTTCCACACCACCACACCACATTAGAATTACCAAAATTTACTGAACAAAGAGAAAACGCTGAACAAGAATCTTTGGGAAGGATGATCATTTCCAGAAAAGCTACGTCAGATATATGAAATTAATTCTTTCGAAGGGCAAATTTGCCGAACGATAAGAAATAAATAAAAAAGAACAAGTGAATCAAGAAAAAACGTGATTTTTTTCAGGCAGATTTTGCGGGACTATTTACTGAATGAAAATGTGGAGAGTGTGGTGTCAGGGCACACTAGAAAACTTTGCGATGTATTGAGCGCCGTGACGATTTGAAAAGTGAAGAACAATGACGCCTGATGTACAAATGACTCTTCAAAATGTCAAATTTACTGAAGTGTTGTCGCTTGTCTCTAGCTTTCAGGGCTACAAGAGGCCTCTAGGCTATAAAGCTAAGAAAGAAACGGTGAAATAATGCCAGTAATATCAGTGATACTGTAATACTTCTTAAAGAAACAAGCATTGTAAAAATCGTGAATATTTTTGAAAAGCACTTTTCAAGAAAACATTTTCTGAAACCTCCAGTAAATACTTCAGTACCAAATCTGAATATTTTCTGAAAACTCTGTAAGCTCTACAAATGCTATTATGTTGTTTTGTAATGTTCAGAATACATTTATTTTTATCGTTATTGAATAAATGTTTTCATCGTGCACGCGTGTAAAAATATTTGTTTTATGCAATTTTTATATTTATTTAGGGATTTTAACGAAAATGAAACCTGCGCAATTGTCTTTTACACTGTCCGAAGACAGAGTTTAATAAAGAAATTTGAAGCACTTTTGAGAAAATTTTGTACACCTATAAATTAAAATATCCGTTTCAAACTCAGAGTATCTGGAGTTCCTTGAAATAGATCGGGGAATAATAGTGACGCTACAACAACACATACTTTCTCGCACTATTTCTAAATTTGTAATTTTCGGAAATTTAGAGAGTTCAGCGAAAATGAGACTCCCATCAATCTTTTAATCGCCCCTTCTATCCCTGAAAACAAAAATTTGAAAATTTTGTAGCGGTTTTTGAGAAAATGTTTTCATACAAAATTGCATAAATATCCACCCCAAATTACTCGATAACTACTAACTTTTTTAAAAAATGTACATGACCCTTTTTAAAGAGCTGTTTTTTTAGAACAAACTTCGTCTAAAGCCAAACTCTCTGTCTTCAATTTTGTCATTTTGAAATGTTTATTTTGCAATTTTCGAAAATATGGAGAATTCGTCAAAAGTAAAAATTGGCTCAATGGTTTAGACGCTAGCGTTGACTACATACCAGATAGACAGGCAGACACTTTGCCGTCAATCGATTTTTCGGTATCACGGACTCACAAAACATGGATTCTGACTACACATGTCGGAGGAAGTAATTTACTACATATGAATAAGATTTATCAACTTTTTCGTTACCAAGACCAAGCAATAAGAGTATTTTTGTCGAAAATTCGCCGTTTCTCGCGCGCGCTTACAATACTTTGTCTTCTTACAAAGTAAAGACGAGAAAGTAAAAATAGGCATCCGGAAACGTGGGCGACGTGACGGTGGCGGATATTTCCGCGTTCCTAAGTGGCTCAAGAGCGCCTGCTTCACGTGTTTACGTCTGTCCTGAAGTGTTTACCTGCGGAAAGCAAAACTCCTGGAAAACAGCACCTTAGCTGCACAGCCTTGTCTCCTGAAGTGGCTTTTGCCGTGGAGAGTGCTCCATGTGAATGGAATCATTGAGGTGGGCGGAATGGGTGCTCGGTGGCTCAAGTGACTCTTTGATCTTTTTCGGCGCCACATTTCTCCGTGGGCTAGAATCCAAAGCATGCAAATTGGAAGTGGAGCGAGTGACATCGATAAAGGGGCAGGGTAGCGGTCTGCCCTGGATGACATCAACTGAATATTGAAATTGAAAATTATATAATCAAAACTATTTAATTAATAATTGTGTTTGTTAAATTTGACGTTAATTTTATACAGGATTTTTTAAATTCACGTTATTATTAAGGTAAAGGATGCGACTCCATTAAATAAAATATATCATTGCAGTACTATTGAATTTCACTTATCATTAGCATTTCACGTGCTGATTGATTGATTGATTTTTTCGTGTTTCCGGGAGCTTTGGTCATTAGTCCCGTAGGTGTAGTGCATGGTTGTTCTCGGGATGTGGCAGTGATCTTCCCCCGCTGGATGGCGAGATCCGGCGCCGACCTACTGTCGGCTAGTGTGGTTTCCCCCTAACCAGGACTCTCCCACCAGCGGGGCACCGCCCCAGCCGGGACAAGCTCTAAGCTCCCGACCGGTCTTCCGGAATATGTGGTAGTGTAGTGCATGTTAGTTTGAGTATGTAAGGGGAGAGGATAGAACAAGGAAGAGGAAGGAAAGATCGCGCGCGGTCCGTGGCGCGTTTGGTAGGGTACTGCTCCGGCATTCGCCTGGTGTTGATCGGAGAAACCACGGAAAACAACCGATCAGAGCAGCCGGTCGCTAGAATTCTCCTCCAGACAGCGACTGAATTCGATCTAGCTGAAACGCTAGTGTCGAAAATCCTGCAGCCGTCAGGACTCGAACCTAGGACCTCCCGATCAGAGGCGCTGCAGTGACATCAGTTGATGCACTGAGCTACCGCTCCCGGTCATTTCATGTGCTAATAACAAACTAATACTATTTGTACGTACTAACGAACTAATTATGACAAGAAAGAAATTATTTAGCCGACAAACTAATAAACGTATTTTCGTTTTAACAAAAATATTTACAATGTATTATATCTTTTATGTTCAATTGGAAGGGTGCGTCATTGCTGTCGTTGGTGTCGCCAACTAGCTTTGCTGCTGGTGTTACCTAACCTACGGTAGTGGAATCGGCGTCGAGGTGACATTGTGCATATCTGCCTCGGTATCATTGACCTCGGCCACAGGGAGCAGGTTGCCAGCTAATCATCTAGCAGCAGGAAAAGATGGATAATAATACCCAATCCAAACCAAAAAAATAAAATTCTGCAGTACACATTGCCTGCTATTCCATAGAAAATTAAAATCCGAATTAATTAAAAATGAAATGAATAAGCAAGAATTGAATGAAAATATCACTGAACAATCATGTGACAATAATTGCAGTGAGTAATCTTCCACTAACAGAACGAAGGGTACGAAAGAGAAGAGAACTCAATAGGACAGGGAGAGGAAAAAGGGTAGACCGAGAAGTACAAGGGAACAGGTCACTTGATGAATTATTCAGAAAGTAATAGTATTATGCACGGACGTTGACGCCGCGGGCAAAATGTCTTCGAGCAAATAGTTTTTTTTTTTCTCGAGAGCGAATATTTATTTTTAATAAACTTTGTTGAAAACGCTCTGGTTGTAGTTATTCTTAATTTAACTTAGTACACTAAAATGGTAGGGATTCCCGAGCTTACAAAAACCGCATGTGCACTTTTCTCCAATGTATCACATAGGATTTTAAACTGTTTTTGACGTTAAAATAAATATAAATAAATTTGAAGTCGAGACGAGTAACAATGTCTTTTATTTTTTGCTGATACGTTATTGCTTCTTACTGTCTTTGATACAGTATTCGATATACATTTCATAGCTTACCTGGATCCAGAGGATAATGGTTACGAGGGGAATACAAAAACAGTTGAATGGTGCTACACGTCCTCTTACGGAGGGAATGATGGAAAGGAAATATGAAAAGACGAATCGAGTTCAGTTAACAACTACCTAATTCGTAAATTACTCAGTCTGAATCATTAAAATTAATAAGTAAAAAATAAAATCATGTACCACGGGCATTAACTTTTTCTAATGATTTCGGGAGACAAAAAGCCCCTCAGGCTTGTTGTCGCCGCTCGATCATTAGAACCTTTATAACGCCTTTGATGCTTAAATAGCCACTATGTGATTCATACTTTCTTGCGTAGTTTCGCTGGGGTATTTTTTAAAATTTATTTTACGTCAAAAAACAGTTAAAACTGTGCATGGCGTGCTATGGGGAGAAGTGAATTCTGTGCACATTTTCAAAATTATGTGATCCCTACACTAAGTCATATACTACTTGAATTTTGAATTCAAAAAAACGCTCCCATGTAATAAAATCTATTTCAAGGATAAATAAGCAATACATTTTGGGCTCTTATCCATGATGTCCTTCGTCAAGAAATAATACTTCCTACCGCGACAACATGGAAACGATAATTTGGATAACTATATTTCCCACTGAATTCTAGAAGACGTGCACAGACAATGAAGTTACATGTATGTCCAGAAGCAAAACAAGGGGCCATCTCAGCATTTGCTCAATGGATCAGGGAAACTGGACGAAAAATCTGATCGAGATGGGGATCATTGACAGACTAAATAGTAAATTAAATAGTAAATTCAACTTCGGGATGTAGTCTTGTTAATGCATGGATTTCGCCAATTCCAACATTGATTTCCAATTTAATTATGAAATTGTTTTCATCTTCTACATTATTAGAAGAAAAATGATCCAGTTAGTTTTTATACTTTCATTATATTTCTATATTTTAACTTATCACGTTCTTAAGTTATAAGATTGTAAGATTAGGGAGTGATGAGGGTGTAAGAATACTTTCAGTAGTTCTAAAACCTTTACCATAAGTGAAACCTTGAACGGACTGTGATAGTAACTTCGAACTACGATAAGAATAACTGATGGGGTATAGTCATAACCGGAAAAGGTTCGTGCTCTATTCCATTTGAATACGACATGTTGTCTAAAACTGTACTCAGTAATGAAAAAGTCAGAATGTGACAAATGTATTGGCAGTGGATGTATTGCCTTTAATTATAAAGCTTTCGGAATTCTTTTTTGCACAAGTTTGAAGAGGGTAACTTCAGAAGCGTATATTACAGGTAAGTGACTCTGAGATAATGGGGAAAGAAATTCGCTCTGTGAAAATAAATAGACATTTACACCTTGACTTCGAAAATTTAAGAGCAATTTTCTTAATACAAGTGTGTTGCTAATTTTTCATGGGATTTTACGGTATCATTGGACGCGAAAGAGGACGTATTCTCTTCACAATTATCTGTTTGCCAATGTGATATTCTATTCAGCTTTTCCCTACAAAAATTATTTGTTTTAGGCGTAGTTCGTAATTGGGCTCGAATTGAAGCCATTCACCACCCATTTTTGTCTTACTTTTCAGTCAAATTTCAAATGCATATAATTGTGTACAGTATAAGTTTTCCTTCTGTAAATTGTACTACATTCGATTCTTTTAAACATCTCGCTAAAACAAGTCAACTTAATTACTATTAATTATTATTTACATTTATATATATTTATTACAAGTATCTCATCGGAATGAATAAGTTTATAATATAATTTTTAGCAAAAGGCCAAGCCTACAGGCTTAATTCGCAACTTCAATACTTACTTTTTAAAAGCACAATTTTAATTTTGTTTTCTTGTAACGATGAAGGTGGATTTCCTCTCCTTGAGCGTAATTTCTAGCGGACTGCGGAAAGAAATAAGAATGCTTTCTAATAATTGGATCTTCACTTGTATTAAATACATATCAATCGTTAAGGGCATCTGTGTTGTTCAATGTCTTGCTCTTCATAATGAGGTCGGATTTTCCGAGAAATAAATTTTTTCTGTCATTTCTGGAGGCGGAAAACGAACTTATGCCTTCTATTCTAGGTTGACATCATCAAGAAAACACCAAAACATCTTGGTCTAAATTTCATGGAAATTTCCTTTGCTCTTGCATGTGAAATGATTATCCGGAAAACAAAACAAAATCCCTCCGTCTTTGCGCTTAAGCAAGTCTCTGCTGTTTTGATCAAGTCAGTAGACTGAAACTAATAGTGCTACCACAGAGCACAGACTTTCTCGTATTATTTGTAACTGTTGCGCAAAATAATATTACTTTTATTGCAGATTATGGACCTGTAACATTTTAGATATCGTGAACAAAGCCCTCTTCACCAAACGGCTTGAAACACAGCGTATCGCGTCTATTTTTCAATATCTTCTTAGTAATATATTCAATATCTTCTATATTTTTGTAAGTAAAATTGATATATTTTCTGTATACATTGGCAACTGTGTGCTAAGCAACTCTGAATCTATTTATCATAATGACATTCAACAGAATTCTTGCCATGACAATAGCGCTGGAAAATTTCTTAAGCTTTTGACCGTTCATCCTTGCGCTCTGAAATAAACAAATTTATCACAATTAATTAGCCAGAAAGAAAATGTTGTAGAATAAAATATTTAGATTACATCTCAACACGATAGTTGATTATTTTTCTCTCCAATATTGTAGATTTAGAATGTTATCAAAAACGACCCGTTTTTAGCGTTTTCATAATATTTCGATATTTTAATAAATTAATTAAAAATTACTTTTCTCAAGGAAACAGTGGGGGGGGAGGAATTGAAGTAGTGTTTTAGAACATTTCGTCTCCATTTTTGGTTTCTTTGTACTCGAAAACTATTACTTTTTGAAAAATTTGATCAAGAACATTTAAATCTTGTGTGTCGACAAATGCATTCAACTGTGATGTATATGAAGCGTTGAGAGTGTGAAAGGCCGAATTGACAAGAGCGAAATTTTGCAGGAGAGCAAAATCAAAATTTACAGAAGACGATATATGTTAGTAGAAACATTGAGTCACTGCAGAGCCCTCAGTTGTCTGCGAGGAGAGTATCTACTATCTAAGTGTAAGTTCTAAACTCCCGACTGGTGTTCCTACATGCGTGGTAGTATAGTGCATGTAAGTGTGTGTGTATAAGTAAGGGGTGGGATAGGATAAGAAATGGGAAGGAAAGATCGCGCGTGTATATAGGTTAGTTTTCTTAACAACTTTATTTTCTATATGTTCAATCTACTGATTATACAGAGATTTGCAATACTTCTAACTATAACTGGGGTAGGGCATAGGCAGGCGGGCAGTTCATTTAGTCGAACTTTCTTACTGTTCTCTTATTTAGTGTTTAGATTTATTTATGTACATATATATTTTCAAATTGTGACGTTCTATTGTTTACTTTTTTGTTTGTATGTTTAATAATTATTTCAATTCGATTTGCATTCTATGAAGCGTTTATGGTGAGCGTAATTTATCCTTGGGGTATCTTGAAATAATTTTGATGCCTTTTGCTGACAGTTCTAGATCAAAATATTTAACACATTCTGCTTTCGGTACTTCATCAAAAAAGTTTTTTTTAAGTCTTCTAATGTATGTATTTAGGTTTTCTATTTTCAGTTCGTTTCGAATTTGTCTATTTGACACAAACCATGGTGCTTTAATTATGCGTCTTAAAACTTTATTTTGAACTACTTGGATTTTCTCTAAGTTACTTTTTGCGGCCCCACCCCATACAGGGCAAGCGTAAGTAAGCGATGGTCTAACAAATGATATGAATAAGCTTATCCCACATTCTATGCTTAGTCTAGAGTGACTATTTATGAGTGGATATAGTTTCGATATTTTCACGTAATTAGGTTAGTGCTCCGGCATTCGCCTGGTATTTTTCGGAGAAAACACAGAAAACTACCGATAAGAGCAACCGGCGGCTAGAATTCTCTTCTAGATGGCAACAGAACTCGACCTACCTCTCTATCTAGTGTCGAAATTAGTGTGCGCGTCGAGAGTGGAACCTTAGGACTTCCCGGTCAGAGGCACTGGAGTGACATCAGTTGATGCCAAGCCACCTCTCCCAGTAAGTTGTCCTCCGTGTACGCAAAGCTTCTGTGCCCGCGGCGAGAGATCACGTGAGTGGTGTTGGGGTGGGGGTGGGGGAGGGGAAGGGGGAGGGGACACGAAGGCGTTGGGCGGAACGTGAGCGGCGGAAGCGGTGCGCGGCGCGAAGAACGCCCGCGAAAAACGTCCTTCGCCCGGCGGATTGGGAGGCCGTGGACATGTTGGAAAGGCACCACAGTCCTTACTGTGAAACTCACATTCGCAATAAACACGCTGGAATGCAGTTATGGGCGACACTACCACAAGTTATTGGGGTAGGAAACCCGTTCAATAGATGGGGGGATCCCAATACACCGCCTGTGCCACAAAAAATATTGGGGAGGACGCGTTTCCATCCCCCGGCGGTGACGCCTATGCTTGAACCTACTCCTCGCACTTGCCATGGGAGGAATTGGTGAGTTGTTTCGTGTGTACTTGTACAGAACATTGAACTCTTTGTGACTGAGAAATGAAAATTCTTTATCGTGTGCAGTATGAATTTAAATCTTAGAAAATATTTCTGAATATTGTAAAAAATAATGTAATAACATAAAAATGTCATCATTTTCTTTATTATCTTCGATATATTTTAAAGGTCCTGCTACTGCATTTAACCAACCACTTTTAAGTCAAACTTTCTTGAAGTTTGCTAAACATTTATGAAGATTTTTCCAAGCGTTTTTATACCATATCACACCGAAGTTTAGAAAAGGGAATGTTCTTATTTCCCTTAGACATTTTGGTGAAGTAACGTAAGAAGTGACTTCATTTGACTTGAAATATTAAAGCGTAATATGATATCAGTTCGTTTCAGCATAACCCTGATAAAACTCAGAACTGTAAACATGTGATACAAATTCAGCCGTATTTCAGTTCTATCTATCATATCTATTTCTTCATACTGCCGTCCACCTTAATTTAAAAAAAGTAGTAATGCTTCACTTATAATTATAATCAGTGAAAAAACACTAAATCTTCGCACTTAAAAAAACGCTGTCTTCGCTTCGCTATAACCTCACATTCAAACACACTTGCCGCTTGCTCGAATTGATTTGATTGATTACTAGTGATTCCGGTCGTTCCAACGGCTGAGACCATTAGTCCCGTAAGTGTAGTGCATGTTTTTCATCGGGAGGGGGCGGTGAGCTTCCCCCGCTGGATGGTGAGATCCGGCACCGACCTTCCGTCGGCTGACGGGGTTTTCCTCTAACTAGGACTCTCCCACCAGCGGGGCACCGCCCCAGCCGGGACACGCTCTAAGATTCCAACCGGTCTCCCGGCATGTGTGGTAGTGTAGTACATGTAAGTGTGTGCGTGTGCGTAAGGGCTGGGATAGAACAAGGAATGGGAAGGGAGATCGTGCACGGTCCATGGCCGGTTCGTTAGGATATTGCTGCGGCATTCGCCTGGTATTGATCGGAGAAACCACGGAAAACAATTGATCAGAGCAGCCGGCCAATATACTTCTCCTCCAGGCAGTGACCTTCTCCTCCAGGCAACTCGACCTAGATATCTGGTTAGTGCCGAAAATCCTTCCACCGTCGGGACTCGAACCATTTGCTCGGGTAGATCAAGACCTCGAAGCAAAAAATGTTAAGAACAAATATAATTTTCTAGAAATTATTGAGTCACTGAGGCTTCATGTAAAGTACCACGAAAAATTAAAATATCTTAATGATGTGGAAGGCACAACTAGGTATTACTCGTGATATAATTACCAAGTTTCAGTTCAAATACTTCTAATTTCACAGAGGCAGGGCTTGATTTCTGGCGGAACGAGACGGAACGGCGTTCCGGTGCCGCGGGAATTATTATTAAATTATATTATAAATATATAACTATTTCTATTACTTTAATAACTAGTTTGGGGGAGCGTTCCGGGACCTAAAATGTTATAAATGAAGCACTGGACAGAGGTATGCATGACACATTCTTTTATCCATTCATACAGACATCCCGGAATCAAAATGGGGGGGTGTCCTCGCCATCCGAAACGAAAATTCGAATTAGTTTTATTGAGGCGATTCCCTGTACATTAGCATGAGGTGGAAAAGTAAAAAGAAAGATGTACTATGCGCTTTACATATTAAATGACGGAAAATATTCTGTCGGAAATGTGTAATGGGTAATTTAGGATCGGGGTCGTGTTGGAAAGGTAATTGTAAGGAGGAAAGGCTGGAAAGTATTATATAATATATTCAAGATCTTGTGAAGGAAATAGTGATAGATTCAGGGAAAGGAATTTATTTTACGTCAAAAACAGTTAAAAACTGTGTATGACGTACTATGGGGAGAAGTGAATTCTGTGCACGTTTTCAAAGTTCTGTGATCCCTACACTAAGCCATATACTACTTGAATTTTGAATTTAAAAAAAAAACGCTCCGATGTAATAAAATCTTAATTCATGGATAAATCAGCAATAAATTTTAGGCTCTTATCCATCATGTCCTTCGTCAAGGAATAATACATCCTGCCACGACAATTCATATTTGATGAGTATGTATAATGCGGAAATGGAGGATAAGGAGAGTATATAAGTGATTTAGGGAAGGTAATGAGGAAAAGTTCTTAATTGGAGGGGATCAATAAAATACGGCAGATGAATTATGTTTCGTTAATGAAAGAAGGAATAGTTATCTCAATAAGGTGATGATTAAAGTGCTAAATATGTAAAGGAATATAAAGATAGTTACAAGGGTTTGTGAAATTGTTTGTTAAGATTAGATTTTGTAATTTTGTAAGAACGATGTTAAATTTAAGAGATGTGGTCATTGTCTGTAGATTATCGAATGTAAATTGACTGATGAAGATATGTTGTGTATTATATTATTCTGAACGAATCGAACTATGATCTATAAGGATATAAAGTTGTAAAAAAACTAGTACATCTTATAATAAAATGCGACTATTTTTTAGTGGCCGATTTTTCACTCCGAAAGCGAGTCCTCGGTTGAATCGGAAATCGAGACTCAGTGGTCGTAGAATCGTAGAAGAGTGTAGATGGCATTCGCAAAGGAAAGTTTAATTTTTTTTCTTTTTTAATTTATTTATTTTGTGATTTTTCTTACATAGATATGTAACTACATATGACGGGTTATTTTTAGGATTTCAACTTAATCTAACTTACAAGTAACTAACAATCTAGTGGCATAAAGCAAGTAAACTTTTCATTTAAGCCGAAAAATATTTTGAGGAATTATTGTAGTGGAAATTTGTTTTTTTATTCTTGTTGGGTAGTTGGGATTTTTGCCAATCTTGAATTTTGAGGGGTTGGTTATTACGTAAAAATTACAAGATAGGTATGCTACGTATGGACTGAGGAATTGGATGTTCAGTTCCGTGTGTAATATTTGTTCTGAACGATGGACCGTTTAATGTTCTTCTCATGTATTGATTCCATATTATTTGTATTAGTTTAGTATTTGTTTGTCATTATTTTATTTTAGTTATTTAAATATAAGTAACTAATATAAGTTTATTATTTTAGTTATATATTCATAGTTTATTCAGGTTTGTTTTGGTTTCATTAGATATACCTAGGGATATGTAGCGGAGGAGGGAGACTGAGGATGGTTTTAAAAATTAGTATTGCTGTATTTGGTGGTAGTTGGCTGTTTCTGTTGATTAGATGTTTTAATTGGATCTTTTTATTCTTTTAGTTGTTTTATTTTGGTGTCAATGTATTACTTCCAATTTCGTTTTTATTCCATGTTTAGACCTGGGAATTTGATTGATTTGTTTGAAGGGTATCATAGCAATTGATTACTTATTTATGGGTAGAAGGTGTCCGCGAGTGTATGGTCTGCAAGTGTATACTTAAGCGGCTGTTCGGATAGGGCTTTCTTTAATATTGCACTTCTTAGGGTTTAGGGTTTAGTTTAATATTGCAAATTATATGCCGACAATTTGATTTAGCAATAGTTTCATTCGCGGTGTATTTTCACAAAATTTTCAATCTAAATTATGGTTTTTGATTAGTTTGTTTTGGGTGTTCAATATGTATATGACTGTCCAAAATAAATCTGGACAGAAAAATCTAAGAAACATATATCTTAATGAGAGTCTAAAGGTAGTGGGTTTTATTCTTTACTGAGGATATCTGATCCAAAAAAAAAATCACTCGTGAATACAATCTCGTATCTCTAACTGCACACACCGGGAGCGGTAGCTCAGTGCATCAACTATTGTCACTGCAGCGCCTCTGACCGGGAGGTCCTAGGTTCAAGTCCTGACGGCGGCAGGATTTTCGACACTAGCTTTTCAGCTAGGTCGAATTCAGTCGCTGTCTGGAGGAGAATTCTAGCGGCCGGCTGCTCTGATCGGTAGTTTTCCGTGGTTTCTCCGATCAACACCAGGCGAATGCCGGAGCAGTACTCTAACAAACGGGCCCTAACTTCCTCTTCCTTGTCCTATCCTCTCCCCTTACACACACTTACACTAACATGCACTACAAAAAAATACCACATATTCCAAGAGGCCGGTCGGGAGCTTAGAGCTTGTCCCGCTGGTGGGAGAGTCCTGGTTAGGGGGAAAACCCAGTAGCCGACGGTAGGTCGGCGCCGGATCTCGCCATCTAGCGGGGGAAGATGACCGCCATCTCCCGAGAAAAAAACATGCACTACACTAACGGGACTAATGACCAGAGCAGTTGACGCGCCCGGAAACACGAAAAAAATCAATCAATCAATCTAAGTGAACGCTCTGATGTGACATTTCGGAAGCATTGCCTGGTGGCGGAAGAACACACCTCGCGGGACGATAATATCTTAGGCGATGCTCACCTGTGTTCAAAAATCGCCTTCTGATCTGGCCTGAACCAGATGTGGCGCTAGCGTCCTCGCAGAGCGTTGAGGTGGGCGGCGCGGAGGGCCCTTGCGTAACGCCGCGCCGCGCCGCCTTGTTTGCGCGTGGCGGCGGCGGCCTTGGAACTTCCGCGCGCCTCGCTCGCGGGAGAAATCTCCCACCATCCCCCCTCCCCTCGCACAACACCCGCGGAGGGATCAACACTCAATAACCGACCAAGATTTAAGAAAAAATGCAGTGCAAGTACAGCTCAAATTTCATCATGTTCATCTTCTTCTTCTTCTTCTTCTTCTTCTTCTTCTTCTTCACCTATCGACTTCCTCGAAGTTTTATTCATCTTTCGTCTTTTCCTTATTCTTATTCTTCTTCACCTTGCATCTTCCTCTATGTTTTATTCATCTTTCCTCTGTTCCTTCTTATTCTTCTCAACATTTCGAATTCCTCCATTTTTCATTGATGATCTTCGTTTTTTCCTTTTTATTCTTATTTGGGTATTGGGTTCTTTAGAACTGAATGTACTTTCCTCATCACTAGGGCTGTGATTTATATGCAACTGACGTAACATTCAGTGTCAGCGAATTCCATTAAAAAAACACTTTATTAGCAAAAAGATGCTGGTTGCCATGGTACCGGAGTGCAACATATAAACAATGCCCATTAGTTCAAAAGCGGACGATAAGTAGCATCCGTGGTTTTGCCTACGAAGAAAGATAAACAAACGTAAGAGATGCTTAGTTACATGAATGTGAAAATTCCATTTTAATATTCCGGAAGTGTCATGGGAATGTGAAAAAGTGAGTTATTGGTCAAAAGTAATTACGTAGATGACGTCGCGAGGTAGATCGCATAATTTTGTTTTAAACAAGAGAGTAAAAGATGAAGAAAGTTGACATGTTGAAGAAGGATAAAAAAATATGCATTCGAGCTTTCGACACGATAGCGATCGGATCAGGGTGCCAGATACATTGCAGTTTATTTGAACATAGAAAATTTACGCGAGTTCGGACGTAGTGATTTGTTGTTGTTACTATTCAAAAGACAGAACTCAGAAATTGTTTTATACGAAGTGAACAGTGAATGCCAAAAGAGGGACTTATAAATTTTATTAAGCGGACAATGATAATCGAACTTAGTCTCCGATGATAGGAACCCGGGTCCGAGGCTTATATAATTTTCATGGACGTAATTTATAACTTGGTGAACTTATATGCTAATATTTTAACAGCACTTAAGATTTTGCTTAGGGAATGAACAATAAGGAGTATTTGAACTTGTAGCAATTGAAGCAGGTGAATGGGGATGGAAAGCCAATGGATAAACAGTGTACATATTGGTTTATGAGAAGAAACGACAAGATACGGATTTGGTCGGTAAGAAAGAAGATTGGACGAGGCCCATTGCTGGTCTACGGGGAGACATCCTTTACCAGGACAGTGCCCAAGATTCTCATGAATAACACGTTCTATAGCGCTATAGTAAAGGTCATGACCAAAAAGAATGTTATACTTTGTTTATTTTAAAAGAAGTTACTAAAATTTATTAATAAATTTGTTATTTTTTATTGATGAAAGCTGATTATCATTTGCTCTCACGTGCAATCCAGTAGGATATTTAAATTTTGCATTTCAGATTCCACGCTTCTTCGTTTTGGGGGGCGAATTAAGTAATCGTAAGTATTCACGATTATTTCGGTAAAGAACCCGCCGACTGAGTCAGCAACGGAATTATTACTAAATATAATTTGAGATCTCATTCTCGTAACCATTTCCTGGCGCCCATATATTTATTAGAAATTCGGAAACAGGTTACAGGAATTTGAGGGCAGCAAGACGGGTATATGGATGGGTATATTTCAATATTATTGTTCTGAATTTTGGAAAGTATATTACCAGCCGCCACTGTTCCTACAGTGTTAATTTACGTTCATATTTACTTCTTAGTTGCATGAATTAGCTCAGGATGTAAATGTCTTTGATTTACAGCATTAGGAAGCTTGCGTACACGAATGGAAGAGCCCTTTTAGACAAAATGCCAGGATTGTTTCCTCTCCATTGTGATCTGTATTGCTTTCTCTATTATTCTGTGAAATATAACATATGTATAGCCTTTTGAGGAAATGGGTTATGATTCTGGATTCTGAATATACATTCATTTCGTTTTCAAGAAAGTAATTTACTTCGTGTAAGAGCAAGAACCTAGCAGTTCTACAGAAAGGCATAAACTTTCTCGTACTAGTTACTTTCCTAATATTTTTGGCCGAGACTAGCTTTTCAGTCGTACCCCACCTCTTCTCAGCTGCCATCTATCGCCGCCCAAACATCACTTTTTCACATTTGCCCAATTTTTCTTTTTCTTAATGGCAGAAACGAAAATTACTTTGCCACAATAATAAAAGAGTAAAACCTCGTCCTATATTTGAAGCTGTTTTCATGAAAATGACGTTTATGAGTTACTGTAAATGCGAAATTTGAATCTTTTTTCACAGAAAACTATTGAGTTTTTTAAAAAAAATATTGGAACTTATTTGAAGCGCTTATGCTTACAAATGCAATAATGTATACAAATTGCTGGAAATGTGCATTAGAGGCCTGAGAGGTATTTCAAAAAAATTACATTTGTGTAACTAATTTGTGTGATTTTTGGAGAAGTTTGAAGAAAAAATCTGGAGCCCTTTTTTCAGAAAATGGTGTTTGAGCGTTTCTGAAAATGCAGGAATTTAAGCGCGTTTTCACAGAAAATTTGAGTTTTCGAGAAATTTTATGACATTATTTAAAGCACATATACTCATAAATGCAGTAAAGTGAACGAATCGCCGTTTATGTAAATATTAACGACGTGAGAGTGATGTCAAAAAAATTAAATTTTCATAATTTTTGTAAAAATGGAATAGAGCAAAGTGGCTTTTATGTCATCTAATAGGGGTCCATTTAGCACTATCCCTACCAAACATTTAAAGAAAAAATTTGGAGCGGTTTTTGACTAAGTCTTGTTTTTGTTATTCTTTAAAATTGAACAAATTGCATTGAATATTGCGCGAAAACTACTAAAAGTTTTTAAAAAATGTACATAACCTTCATGAAAGAGCTAAATATGGACGACAATTTCATTTTAAGAAAAACTATCTTTAATTTGGCAATGGTAGGAAGACACCTAAAAAATCAAACGTTTGCAATTTTCAAAAATTCAGAGTTAACCGTGAAAATTTGACCAGTGCCACCTTTATACGTGTATTTTACTCCATTCTTACAAGAAATTTAAAGAAAAAAGTTTAAGCTGATTTTGTGAAAATTTTGAAAATTTTCCAGCGGCTTCATATAAAATTCCCCAAATTTTAAAGAATGTTTTTCAAAATCTCAAAGCCTTTACTCGAGCCAGATGGACAGGGGTTTCTTCATTTGGGAAGATATCCTACGTATGGTTTAGGCGCAAGTGATGTTCACAGACGGACAGACAGACGGGCACACAGGACCGTCGTTTTGTCGTAAATTGGTTTTTCGGTATCAAGGACCCACAAAACATGGAAACCACCACGTTTTAGACATTTTTTCTTCATTTAGCAACTGGATTTATCCACATTTTCGTTTTTAGGTCCCGGCAATGGATTTTTTTGCCGAAAAAATGCTTTTTTTCGCACAACATTACATAACTTTCTCTATACTTTGTATATTACTCCGTATACGAGAAAGTAAAAAAGCAGACTTTTTGGTAACAAGGGACGTACAAAACGTGTTTTTCACTTCAAAGATGGACTCTTCCATCCTGCAACATTAGAGTAATTTCTGTGCTTTTTCACAGTATAATATTGTGAAATAAAAGTAATTATTTTAATTATGTTCAATTTCAAGTTATTTAACTAAATAGTTTTGTCCTTATGCACCAATTCCTACTGTTTCCTGCACAATGAAAGCGCAAGATAGTTAAGACCGTATAAATTCACGACACCGTCAACGGATCGGAATGCAATGACTTGCCAGTGAAACTGGTTTTCTCACAAGGAAACGTATCCCAGGTTTAAACGATTTATAGAATTCCATTATGTTTTGAAGATTGTGTTTCTCCGGTTCATTTGCCATCCTGGGTGCTGACATAAACAGAAACTCGCAAGCGTGTATAACCCAAACTAATGGTGCTACAGAATGCCCTAATCTTTCTCGTAAAAATTAGTTTCTTATTCTCTTGCGTCTGAGCCTACTTTTTGATTTTGCTCTTATCATATTCGCGACTGCTATTTGTCGGAGCCTAAAGTTTAACTGCTATTGGCGTGGCCGTCGCAGAGACCTATCTCGGCTATGTACTTTTACATATTTGGCCATGCTATCCCTTCGCCCCTTTTCGGTGCTTGTGCAATTATTCTGTGGGGGAAGAGATCCCTCCACTTTCTCAATTGCACATCTCACACATACTTGCCTGTGAGCCCAGGGGTAGCGGAAGGGACTGGAATGCCCCCATGCAACGTGGTGTCTTAAAATATTCTTTCTCTATGCGGGTTTCTATACCACAGCATTATAGTTTTTAATGCTCACGTACTTGAGCTTACATGCCTAAATCCCGTGTCTCACGAGGTCGAATCACCGGGAGCGGTAGCTCAGTGCATCAACTGATGTCACTGCAGCGTCTGACCGGGCGGTCCTAGGTTCCCACTCCCCACGGCGGCAGGATTTTCGACACTAGCTTTCCAGCTAGGTCGAATTCAGTCGCTGTCTGGAGGAGAATTCTAGCGGCCGGCTGCTCTCATCGGTAGTATTCCGTGGTTTCTCAGATCTACACCAGGCGAATGCCGGAGCACTACTCTAAGAAACGGGCCGTGGACCGCGCGCGATCTGTCCTTCCTCTTCCTTGTCATATCCTCTCCCCTTACACACACTTACACTAACATGCACTACAAAAAGATACCACATATTCCAAGAGGCCGGTCGGGAGCTTAGAGCTTGTTCCGGCTGGGGTGGTGCCCCGCTGGTGGGAGAGTCCTGGTTAGGGGGAAACCCCAGTAGCCGACGGTAGGTCGGCGCCGAATCTCGCCATCCAGCGAGGGAAGATCACAGTCATCTCCCGAGAAAAACATGAACTACACTAACGGGACTAATGACCAAAGCAGTTGACGCGCCCGGAAACACGAATAAATCAATCAATCAATCAACGAGGTCGAATCACTATTTGTAAACGTGTTACGGTTATGTTACAAAATAATAAATTTACAAAACCAATAATGTACCTAAAACCGACCTTTTTATGCAAACTCGCCTGTAATGTATGCTTTGTAGCATTTAACTTGCGTATCTGAATGATTTTGGCACCATTGGTTTTCCTAGTGGGTTATTTTAACATTAAAAGCTAACAACATCGCCCAGTTTAATGAATTATTTGTTTTCAAAATTTACACTACACAAAATCTTATAGAACACAATTTTTATAGTACGTATCAGTTAACCCTTTCGGACACGAATTATGAAAACGTTACTGGAAAATTCTGATGTTTAGGACATTAATACATTTATTTTTTTAAACTTATTTTTTATTTTCTCCAAATTGTTGTACATTGCCTATGTACCAAGATACAAACTGTCCTCTGGAGAAGACATGTTAACTCAAAGCACTCGGTCAAAGAAAAAGAAAGAAAATTTAAAAATGATGTACAGTGGATCTATCAACACTAAAAATTAATTTTATTTTAAAATGTTTATATTTATTCCATAAAGAAATATATTTAATTGAATTTATTTTAAGTGGAATGCTTCAAAACAATTCTTTTTGCGAGTGATGCATAAATGTAAGTTACCTACATTTTTTACGTTTAATGTATGATTTGGCTTTGTACCCAATTTTTTTCCACCAACTTGCTTCCTTTGCATCATCAAAAATTGGTATCTGATCTATGTGGTCGTAACGTTCTTCTTCAAGCGGTCTAATTTCATTTTCGCGCTTGGGCATTTTTGGAGAATTTTCCATGGAGCTAGTGGAAGAGCGACCTCGCTTTTTGTATTCAGTATTGCCAGCTAAGATAAAGGATTCAGCACTCTGGAGACGAAAATGAAATAAGTAAAAAATATTTTTTTCGGCAAACCTGAGAGTTATGCATGAAGTTTGAATTGAAGCCATGCGTTAGTGACCGCAAGTTCAAGCCCGTGTGCTATCATCGTAAGGGTCCACTTCCGTGTATTTTTTAATTGGACGATTGCGGGAAACGAGTAAGTCCAGCTTATCGACTCCCATATCATTGTAGTGCTGCACTACTTTAGGGCGTGGCGCCTCTATAAAACTTTTCTGTTTCTGTCCTTGTCGAGCATGTACTTGTTTTCTCGCTTATACCTTCGCAATTGGAACCCAATTTCCTCAGTCAGAACCCTATCTTGATCTGTCATGGTGTCTCCAAGACACATTGTCCTCTACAGAGGACAGATAAATACTCGACGTTATTTTCTCAACTACAAGGTTTGATGGACAATAAATTATTCTATACAATACTTACACCAATGCAAACAGGAAAAAAACCCACCTGTAGCGTCGTGAATAAAGACGACAGGATTATCATACGTGTACATTTAATTTGTACATAATAAGCATAGGATTTGTACAAAGTGTATATCATCCGCGTGTCGTTTGCAGAAAACCGATGATGATTCTCTAATAACAACCTTCACATGTTGATATGGCACCATGGTAATCTATTGTCATGGTCGTCAGGCGGGACCGACTCTCATAAAGGGATGAGAGAGATAGTCTGCGACATTACACACCCACTAAAATACTTGAAACACAACCAACCAACTACTTCTTGGAAGACAACAGCAACATCCCACTTCGCTTTCAAACACCAACAGTTACTATCAAAATAGATAACACCCCAGAATTCGGAAAGTGCTGCTATCTATTGACAACTACTAAAACTGTTCCTTAAAGAGTACATCATAGAATTAGAGCGCTAATATCACCCACAGGAAGTAAAATGGACATTTTACGAAAATTTAGACTTATCAGGGAAAAATTTGACCTATGCCATATAAGTGTATTTCATTGTATTATTGCGAAATAAAATAAATTTAAAAGAAAAAAAATGGAGTCATTTTTGAAAAAACAAACAAACAATATTTCAAGGGCTTTGTGTGATGTACCCCCAAAAGTCAGAGAATTCGATTGAAATCCGCAGGGCTTCGAGCCGCACTCGATCGGTCAGAGGAAATTGCAATTTTGGAAAATTGAATAGTTTAGACTCTAGAGTTGATAACAGGTGGACGTTTAAAAAAACGGATCTTTTACGTTATACGTATACCAGTTCACTAGACAAAATATTCGGTTCTCTTGTTTATTAGAAATGGTTCTTTTTTGGTTGGAAAAATGCACCAGTTCACTATTCAATATCCTCCAGGGGTTAATTCGTTCTTTTGATTTGTTTATGAAACAACTGAATGGTAGTAATTTTTTATTAAGAATAGCCAGTATGATTTTCCTCAGAATCGCTGAAAAGTATAAAACGGAGGAAGAAGTAATAAATTTCTTCAAGAAAAAAATGAATCGTACATGATCCAAGGGTATGTCCAATGGCGATGATACGACATTGAATTACAAAACACTAAAATGGGTAGCGAAACATCGTAACAAGGTGCTTTGCGGAACTCATTGTGCAATGCTGGATTCTTATTTAAGTGAATTCATGTGTCGCTGACGAGAAACCAAGGAAAGGATATATTTAATCAGCCATTAAGCTTTTATATGAAATTCTTAGAACTCGAAGACGTTGTAGGTTAATCGGACGTTTATGGTGGCCACCAGACTTACTGTTCCTTTATTGCTCGTGAATTGAGTCCAGGCCTGCTGCGAATTATGAATTTGGAAATGCGTTACTAAGTTGTTGTTTTTTTGTATTATCAAATATTAATTGTACGTGAAAACGTTTCATGATACGTTTTTCTCATTGTGTCGGCGTGAAATTGCGTGTTTTTGGTTTGGTTTTGTGTGTATTTTTTTCGCACTGTAAGTCTATTAAATTGCTTTGTATTGTCTACCGAGATAAACAATTTCTACAACACATCGCAAAAATATATAATGCGAATGAATAGGCGAATTACTTTTTTAAATGACTATTTATTTACTATGCCCTTCAAAATAAATTCTCTTAAAAGTGAAGTGTGCCCGTTAGGACGTCGCCGACCACTTGGTGTCAAAATGCGTTGGTTATAAAATTGCTTTGGCAATAAAATTAGAGAACTAGCGTGAAAAATACGAATAATCAGTCCACTGAATCAGAGGAAGAGTGTCCACTATAAACTTTCGATTTAACGATTTACAAATTACCGATTTACAATATAAAATTATTATTGTGGGTTATCAGGGATTTCGGATTGGCAGTCGCTAATAGAGCACCAATAAATTAGTAATATAGTAATAGAATTAATATTAAATTGTCATAACACTATGTGTGATTTATGTTAAACTGATGTTTAAATGTATCGTCGAGAACCGACTCCTTTAAGGTGAACGAAATTTCTCGGGTCAAAGGAACTCAAATGTTCGTCTAGTGAACTGGTATACGTATAATGGAAAAGATCCAAAATAACTTATTCGCTATCAGGGGACCCCAATATAGGTTTTTGAGGTAAAAATCTCGAAATTGATAATCTTCAGCATTACATAACCTTCTCTAAACTACGTACATTACTCCGTATAAACTTGTACTTACGAATAACGAAGAAGTACCAAGAAAGTAATCTCGTTCTGCTGAAACTCGCAGATATAATAGCTAAGGCTACGAGATATATGAAAAATAAGGTAAAATGATTACTCTCCGGCTAAGGATAAGAAGAATACAGACATTTTTAAGTGCAAGATCCGCGCGCAAGTCTATGAAGTGGAGGATATCCGCGCAAGTCAATGAAATGAACGATCTGGAAAAAGTGTCTCAAAAATAATTTTAAGCATTTCGATGCTATAGAGAATTTCGTGAAGTTCATCGAGAGAGAGTGCTGGCAAGTTTATGAAATAGATGTGCTCTAGGACTTTAAGAAATTGTGAAGTATTTTGAACGTCGTTTGGGAGTGGAAAATAAAAAAAATCGCGATCGTGTATAGTGTTTCAAGATAGTCGATCTTGATGTCCAAAGAACGTCGAAATAAAGAGAAGGTAACGCTAACGGTTGGCCATCAGAGAACCTGAAGGATATCTTCATATTATTGGTGTGAGAAGAAAAATAATTTACAATATGTGAATAAAGGGAATGGACCAATTTGTGAATGGTTCAGTTGGCGTTGGAGGATATAAATCAGGTGAGTGATTCTAATATTACTGAGTATATACGTACATATACAAGAAAGGAAAAAACAATACAAGAAAATATACAGAAAGGAAAGGGAAAAGTGGTGGAAAAGGCGGTCAAATGCCGCGTATTTTCCTTGGTTTCGTAAGCGAGAAATGCCATACGAGACTGCAATGCATGGAAAACCCTTGCAACCAAGAACATCTCGAGGAAAGAGGCATCTCGTTATTTTCGTAGTCCGTGTTCCTTTCTGCAATCAGTTATACTGATAGAATCTTTCCTTCTAATGTTCACTATTGTTAGTTCTGTCATTCCACATAACAGTAGTTTGAACATGTAATACTGGATTTACCTCTCGCTGCTACTTCTCTGAATGCATCAACACGGCTCAGCTCACATGAGGAGCATTTGACATCACGTCTGGCTGCGAAACTTGATATCAGGCAGTTCTGCGTTACAAATTTATAGAATTTGTCGGAACGGTTATTTTTCTTCATACCTTTTCTTGATTGAGCGAGAAAATCCCGTCGCCAACGCAATTTCTCAATGCTGCATTTGCAGTCATCCCACCACAGTCCGTTTCCTTTCCTGGGTCAGCAATATTTGAACATTGTCTCTGGCAAGACTGAACATTTATTTGATCGTTCAATGGCGCACCATTAAGAAATTCACCATGATTCTCTTCTCTTTAGCGCATCCGATTTATCCGCGAGACGGTTCGTGGAGCGAGCGGCAGCAAAGCAGTAGTTGGTTCTGCGAATTTCAATTCGGACAGTAAATGGGCTTTAACTATTTTCAGCAGAAACATTCTGAAAGAAGCTTTCTTTAGAAAGAGCCATATTTATTTATTTATTTATTTATTTATTTTACGTCAAAAAAACAGTTAAAAACTGCGTATGACGTGCTATGGGGAAAAGTGAATTGTGTGCACATTTTCAAAATTCTGTGATCCCTACACTAAGTCATATACTACTTAAATTTTGAATTTTTGAAAGGGAGAAAAAAAAACTCCCATGTAATAAAATCTATTTTCAAGGATAAACAAGCAATAAATTTTGAATTTTGAAAGAAGGGTATAAGCTTTCCATAGAAGCTTTCTTTCAGAAAGCAGACTACTTTCAAGGTTTTGGAATAAGCAGATATGCCGTTAATATTGTACACTTGGTCAACATGTCACATCCAGCTGACAAAGACATGAAGCATCAGGGATTAAACAAAAGCTACAGAAATGAAAGCAATTGGCGGAACACGAACGACAAATGAAAAAAGAGGTTAGTAAGGAAAAGGCTTTGGGTTTATTGAAAGTACCTAAGATAACATATTTTCTTCCAAAGCCAAAGGAGAGCAGGTGCTCTAAAATTCAGGAAGTTATCTGAAGAGTCGTGTGAAACTTGTAATACGACAGGGACATACATTTAACTACAGGCCGAAATTTTGCATGGAAATTCGAAAAACTAAAGATTGATATTTATTAGATGGAAAGTCGTTTCCTCTATCACTGCGTTAACTAAGTTTATACTCAGTCTACCATCTGAAAGGGAAAAATTTAAAACCTGTATTTTGAAAACAAATAATACTAATTCATATTATGAAGGAGTATTTCAACTGCCCCACCCGAAGTCCGCTTCAGGACCCGCGCATGGATTAATCCGACCCTGGAGTCCCTAGATAAAGCGATATAGCACATCGATTATATCCAGTTGTTCTCAAGTGTGAGTGTTGAAACCAATTTACGAAAACCCAAAATTAATATATTTGAAACTCAATAACCCATGGAATTGCTTTCATCATAGGCGTTCAGCCAGGGGGCCGGGATAGCCCTGTAAATTTCGAAAAGGGCCCCACAGCCCTACGTAATGAACATTTGATTTCCATAAATGTGATCAATAAGTGAATTTTCTCTTTTTCGACTGACATTTTGGTTAATTGAAACACGACATTTGGAGAAGCTCTCCACACCTACTGGCAACCCTGTGAATAGTTCATAAAACCAATTAGTGAGAACCCGTCAAAATTTGACGCTGAGATTTGAGATAAATGTAAAATACTGTGCCCAGACTAATGTTCACAATATCTTGAATTGTTTGGATCTCGAGGGTATAACGAAGATATTCTGTGATGTGGAGTTCACAAATTTTAGAACATGTATGGCCCATGATCAAGTGGCAATGCAATATGACTCACGTGTTGCAATAATACACGAAATGACACAAAAGAAAGAGCACTATTATACTGACGGATATAATTTCTAAAGTTTTTTTGATGTGTAATCATCTGTAAAAAAATTTCATTACTTCTGGCATATTGCTCGAAGGTAAACTTATTTTCCCATTTAAGCAACACAGAAAAAACTTGTTTACAGAATTTCTCTCGCGTGGGAAGTACAAAGCAGAACAAAACTGACATTTCATAGCCAACGACCCAACAGAAAACGAAATGACCTCACTATCACGACACCTACGCTGACTTTATCTTTCTCTTTCTCTCCCAGTTAATGTACGTTTGCGTCTTTTGGGGCGCGTGGGCAACGATTCGGAATTCGACATAACCTGTGAACAACTTCAATACTCTAGTACTACCGAGCAAAACCCGCTGTCCGAATGTTCTCTACAAAATACACCACAAAAGCAAATACATGCAAACTATCAACGCCACAATGCAATTATTACACTGAAACAAAACCTTGACGAATTGTAAACAAATCTCAACAATGAAAACAAAACATCAAGCAGCGCCACCATGAAGCAGCGTGGACTCGCATCTATCGTTTCATATAATCGATTTTGAAACAACCACTCTTTGGAAGAAAACAATTGACTATTGATAAGCGTACTATTAAAGAATGATTTAATTAATTAATTGACACCGTAAACGTTGGTGAATCAACACAAACAATTTCTGATAACACATCTATGGATCACATTCTTTCATTTAAAGGAAAAAATACTACAATCGGTTCAGTAGAAGCTCCAAACGAAGTCATGGCAGAATACCTTATTTTTTTAAATATATAGATTGTCCGTATATATAAATGTATCATTAAAGTTTTAATTTTATTCTCCTTCTAGTACGTTTTATTTATTTTCCAATAAAATGCAAATGAAAAAAGTTAAATATAAAGGACCTAGAAATGTAGTTGCCCTCTCTTGCTTTAGGCTGCGCACACATTGATTATTTCGTGTTTACGGGCATGTCAACAGGCATGGTCATGATTACCGTAAGTTTGGTGCATGTTTTTATCACGGGAGGTGGCGGCGGCGCAAGCCTACATGTCGGCTTGCGGGAGGGCCCAACCTCCAGGTATCTCTCCCAGCGGGACACCGCCCCAGCCGGGACAGGCTCTGAGCTCCTGACATGTGGTTGGTGAATGTAAGTGTAAGTGGCGCACTCTTTTGGTTATCATTTTTCCTCACCTCCTGACTGCTGAGAAGGCGATCGAGTGAGTGGATATTAAATGGCCACGGCAGTGACGGCCGGTGGGTTGCAAATTAAGGCAGGCGGCATATAAGTTCGAACTATAATAATAATAATAATAATAATAATAATAATAATAATAATAATAATAATAATAATAATAAAATTGTCTTTATTTGTGGCGAGGCTCAGGCCTTGAGGCTTGCACTACCACCTAACCAGTTTCATGAATTCACAATTTCAAAAATTAGGGTTGAGGCGTTCGAATGTAATTAATATTAACTGACAATTCAATTCGCAGGGGAAAAAGAATCAATTTGTGGCTACCATCTACATTAATTTATCTGTGCGAGCCAAATGAATTTGTCATTTTTTGTTTATTCTTGAAAGTTTGCAAAATGGAAAGTCATGATATAAGGAACATTCTTAAAAAACGAGATAAAAAAAGAGCTCCTGCTTATTCCACTTAGAATCATTAATTCTAAATTCGCTCGATATGCCACTATCAGACTATCAGATACAGTTTACCTTTTCAATATATTTCTTGAAGAGGAAACTACAGTATGTAGTGTACAACCGATTTGCACGCATCGGGATTTTAATCCTTGTATAAGAGAACTTTTACATTGATAACGTAGAATACAACTGTACTCACGCGAAAGTAAGAATAAAAAAATATTTCCAGCAAAGAAAACGGTAATTTGTAAAATGAAATGGTAAAAGTCTGTATTCTTAGCGAAGTTAATAGGCGCGGACTCGTCCAAACACACGCCCTTTCGGCACGCTGCCGACACCCCAATTCCCAGTACGCGGGTTTCCCAAATATCATTATATGATCATTGAGCGAAGTTACGCGTGATAGAGCGCGCGCTTGCAAACAGCCTTCGCGATCACACCCCAGTGATGTATATTTTATGTAACTTTGAAACGATGCCAAACACAGTCAGTAAACTTACGTTTTCGAAATTCAATGCAGAATTTTGTCTTCTTTTTTTTTTCCTAGGGCTTTTATCCAGCCGACAACCGGTTGCCCTTTACGCCCCGAAGGGACGCATATTCGACCATACACTAGACAAACACTTGCGGGCTCCTCTGATCTGGGGTCATCAGAACGCGAGGCCCTCCGCGACAACACATACACAAAGTCAAGGGACAAACAGCCATGCCCAAGGCGGGACTCGAACCCGCGACCCTTCGGACCGAAGCGGTGAGTCGGTACTCGCTCTTAGCCACCTCGGCCATCCAGGTCGGCATTTTGTCTTCTTTTAAATGATATATGACACATGTACGTATGTAGAAGTTCATGTTTTGGACTTTTGGCAGCTTTTCGGGCTTTTTCCCCAATGTCTACCCCCACCCTTCCTCAACCTTCCATTGCCTCGCGTGCTAGCTACGGACAGACTCGCGGTAATCCACAATGCGACAAATTATAAAACATTTTACGTTTTGCTTAAGCGGACACCTAAACCGAAATTCGTCCTCAAAAATTGCACTGGTGGCATGCATAAATTAAGGGAATCGACTTATTGAAAGTTGAATACTTTCTGCAACTTTCCGCGATGTTAATTTTTCTGGGGAGGGCGCCGCCCTAGAGCCCTTTGCGACTGGGCAGCGGCACGCTCCTGTTAGTGTTAATAGGCGCCAGGCATAAGGAGACATTCATAAACCCCATTGATCACGTGACTAATGGCGTTATATGGTTGTAAGGTACAACGTTTGGCACAGCTTTATCGTTTACGACATTGTATTATGCCTTAAAACAAAAGAACCAATTTAAGCGTCGAACAAGGAATCTGCATAATATATCAAACAGTGTAGGCAAGTGGTAAAACATTGGAACCATGGTACGAGTCAAGAGTAGACAAATCTTCATAAAGCAAGGATTTTTGGATTTTGTGACTATTATGTGACTATTATTTTTCATCTTTCAACTATTAATAGTTAAATTGTTGGGAAGAGATTCTGGAACCCAAGAAAGCGTGCGCAGATGATTTTCTCCCCCATACGTCACATACAGCTTTTGGCTGTTTTTGACTAAATAAATAAAAAGATAATATCGTCACGTGCCACGTCACGAAAATCCATGTATAGGGACGAGCGCAGGGCGTCGACGCGTCAGCGGGAGGTGGCGCGGAACGACAACAACAGAGGCGGGGCGGGGCGGAGCGGAGAAGCGAGGGGCGGGGCGGGGCGGGGCAGGCCAGCGTCCGAGGAAGGGCGGCGCGGAGGGGCGTTGCGCAACGGAGGGCGGCGGGCAGCCGGATCCGCCAGATTGCGCGCCTGATGGCCGCCATCCGCTACCGCCCACGCGGCCGCCGCCCCGCGCCGCCCCGCCCCGCCCCGCCCCGCCCCGCCCCGCCCCGCGCCGCGCCGGCCCGCCGCGCGTGAGCGAGGTCGCGGCCACGCGGCCACGCCACTGCACGCCACCTCCAGGCGCCGCCTTCTACACGCAATTCACGAATTTGGCCGTCGAGTTCAGCCGCTGTCTGGAGGAGGATTCTAGTGTCGGCTGCTGTGATCGAGAGTTTGCCGTGGTTTCTTCCATCTACACCAGGCGAATGCCGGAGCAGTACCCTTACAAACGGGCCATGGACCGCGCGCGATCTTTCCTACCTCTTCCTTGACCTATCCTCTCCCCTTACTCACACACACTTATACTAACATGCACTACACTATGATAGGAGCCTGGAGTTTAGAAGCTGTCCCGGTTAGGGCGGTGCCCCGGTGGTAGAAGTACTTGGAGGGGGTGGAATTCCGCAGGCCGACAGATACGTCGGCGCCCCATTTCAAAAGTAAGGTGCCCTTGTTCCAGCGGGAAAAGACCACAGAATTCTCTCGGAATATAACATACAATATTCTTACGGGATTATTGACCATGGTAGTTGAGCTACGGAAAATAACGAATCAATCTTGCATTAGAACTTCGCTGTTGATATGTCTGTGATGGCGCTGTAGCCCATGACGTTACAGCCTCGCGCGCGATCATAACACCAGGCGCCACGCTACATTGCCTTCTATCCACATATTTCCGGCACCTGATCCTCGCTTTTGATGTACTTTGCCCAAGACAGCGACCGAGGATTTTGACGGATTTTAAAGAGGTACAGCATCGCTCGGCGAATTTTCTTCTTCCGCCAGCTACAACGCCAGATCATGCCTCGGAAGTGGGCGCAGTTGGAGGTTAGGGATAGTTTTCATCTGTGAAACAAGTGGCGTTAAAACAGTGTGTACTTTCTCGATTCTATTTTCACACAAATTTACGCGACAAGTACACAAATTTTCGAAAAATTGTACACAATCTTATTTCAAAATAGTTAAGGAACAGATGAAGCATGGAAAGATGGAGAAGGAAAACATGGATTCTAGCTACACCACGTGATGGACTTTTTTTTCTAAATTTAGCATCTAATTTATCCACTTTTTTGTTACTAGGGCTCTGTAATAAGTCTTCTGCCGAAAATTCGCCGTTTTTTCGCGCAGCTTTACATAACTTTTTCTCTACTCGGTAGCGAGAAAGTAAAAGCATCAGTTACCAGTTAGGGTTTGTTTTCTCTTTGAGGCTACCCTATTCGAGAAATTTGGGAAACTTTAAACACGGGGGTATCGCTTTGAAGAATTACATATATAATTTTTATTCTATGAATGAGATCTACAAGTAAAGAGTGAAATGCTTGAGAATAATGTGTATACAGGTTACTTCGCAGTCTGCTTCTCCGTTTTAGTTTGCTAAGCCTTAGTGTCAAAATAAAGGATACCATGACTAGATCGAGTGCATTTTCTTGCGATAGCGCTACGGTCGAGGTTAGGCTCTGATCTAAAATTCGCCTCCTTGCAACACTGTCGGAATAGGTGGATATTTCCCACCCATGGAGATTGCGCCATGTGGGGTCATCGCCCTTAGCATGAGTGTGAGGACAGGATGGAGAAGGAATGATCGCGTGATGTCTGTGATCAGTTGGTTTAGGCACTCCTCCGGCATCCTCCTGGAGACGATCGGTCTAATACTCTCCAACGACTATCAGTCCAATCGGCACTTTCAATTTCCACTAGGCAACGGAGTCATCCAGTCGAGCCACTTAAACCGGGAGCGGTAGCTCAGTGCATCAACTGATGTCACTGCAGTGACCTGAGAGTGTGCCTCTCACCGGGAGGTCCTAGGTTCGAGTCCTGACGGCGCACGGTGGGGTATTTGGCCGATTTAGGCGGCCAAAATTATTTTCGCTGTTTAATTGCTTCTGAATGTGCCACCTTTCTCATTCGTGGCTTTTTATGTGATATGAAAGAGATTTTATTAAGAAAAAATAAGTTTTGAACTCTTTATTTGTTTATAAATACAACCCCAAGAACAGAGCTCATTTCAGGGATACCATATGTTTGGGCTGAACTAAATACAAAATGTAATATAATACTTTTATTAATACGAAAAAACAATAATCTTTAAAGAATACAATAAATTATCAAAAATACAATAAATAATAAAGAAAAGCTCACAAATCTAAAGAAATTTCAAAATGAAATAATCTGCAACTACATTCTTTTATTGGATCTTTGGTAATATGCAGTGATATACAGTAATATAATTCAACTAATTGCTTTGTTGATAAAATTTGAGTTTCACGTAGAACACAAAATGTTGCAAAATAGTGATAGAAAAGATGTTTATAACAGGTATGGTTCTTCATTCGAAGATAATTGTAGTTCTTCTGAAGATTAATTATCTTCAACATGAGTAGCATCTGGATACAGATATGTAGTTTCAGCTGGAAGTAACATAGCTAAGGTTTCCTTTAGAAAAGGCCTCTTGATTTTTGGAGGTATTGGCCTCATACCAGTAATGAGAGGATCAGAACTTAATAGTAGTCTGTTAAGCACGTCTAGGTTGCAAGATACCCTGGAAAATTTTCTTGCGTAATTTTGACGGTAAAGGCGAAAATGTTTATAACGAGTTTCAGCAGCCTCTTCCAAAAGTAGACCCATTGGCAAAAGGGCACTCTCCACCACAATATCACCATGTATTAGTAGCTTGTGAACTGTTGGCGTCATCGGATGCCATGGATATAACTGAATATATAACTTAGCCGTCTCCATTGTATATTCTGAAAATTTTCCTATGTTAATGTTATGTCCAGAAGATATGGTTTCCAATATCACTTTGAAGCGATATATTAGTGTGAAATCAATGCTGGTAATTTCTGATGCTAGTTCTGGATCCATGAAAAACCTTCTACTACCGTCAAAACTCTTACCGTCATTGGTATTGCCCAATCCCGGCTTAGGTACATCTACAATTAAACCCATTTTATTTTTCAAGTTCTCTTGGATTTGTAGCTTTCTCTGCTTCACTAGTGCTTTTTCATTGTCTGATCTCATCTGCCATTTTTTTAACAGGGAGTTTATATGAAAGATGTAATAAACTTTCAAATAGGCGAATTCTAGCATGTAAGATCGATAATCCAAATTTCAATGTTTCTGGTTTAACTTGTATTTTGATAAATTGTTGAAATCTTTACTTGTTGAACCACAAATATAACATCTCATTGTGGAAGTTGTTTGAGTAGCAGCATTACATACTTTAGCATCGATCATGGTGAGCATCAGAGTGTGTTTGACTGAGAACAATTTGTCTGCCAATGTCACTTTCGTGTCTTGCAGCAAATTTATTGAGTTTTGCACATGGTGAATTTCTTCATTTGTTATGTCCGTGGATTCTTTCACAAATCTTATTCTGATAGGACGGCAATAACGTGGCAAAGACGGTTTTGGATTTTGCCAGATCAACTTCTTATTTGTGCTACAAATTAGTCGAAGTGGAACAAAAGAACTCTGAAATATATGTGCATCAGAATCAGCATCATTCAGGAATTTCTGCTTATATTGAGCCTGTTGTGAACCATCACAGCCCCACTTGCAAATTAACATTAATGAGGTACATTCTTCTTCTCTTAAAGTTTGTACAACCTCTTCTAAATGCATGCTTTATTTCCTTTATTTGTTTGTCAGAATAGTTTTCTTTACGTAACAAATAATTCTCTGTAAATTCCAATTTTTCGTTCATATCTTGTAATTTTTGTAGCTGCATCATGTTAAATAACTTTCTTCGAGTAAATACGTTGATGCCCGAATGCCCTAAAACGAAATTTGGAGGAAATTAAAAAGTAAATAAACTCATGTAAAAAAATCCGTAAATCGCATTCGTACATAATTGACTGTATATCGTGCAAAACCGCGCGAATCCGCGGTTAATTTTTACTAATTTGTAAAATAGAAAACATAACCCTTCCATTGCACCAAAAATTGTTACCCGGAAACCCCCGGAAGTACACTAATTTAGCTACATTAATTAAAATTTGCTTCATTAAAACTTGAAAAGCTCTATCTCAACTAAAATAATTAAAATCTGTACGAAAATACACTTAACGTGTACACACTTATCTGCTTCATCAGTCTCCATGGCTCTTCACTTCAAAATCGAAACGCAGTAGACGCAATTCACTGTGAGACTGAAGCCCGCGCGGGAGACAAGAACGAACAGGCGCACTTCACAAGTGGACAAGTTCTGACAAGTTGCGCCTGCCGTTAAAATTTGTGCAGCTGGTTATTCCCTGACCTTTTAGCTTTACAATGAGGTATTTTTTATTTTTCTGGAATGAAATTTGAAAATTTGACTTTTGGCCGCCTAAATCGGCCAAATACCCCACCGTGCGGCGGCAGGATTTTCGACAAGCAGAAAGATAAACGAAAAGATCAATTTCAGTCGAAGTCTGGAAGATAATTCTAGCGGCCGGCTGCTCTGGTCGGTAGTTTTTCGTGCTTTCTCCGACCAACTCCAAGCGAATGCCGGAGCAGTACCCTAACAAACGGGCCACGGACCGCGCGCGATATTTCCTTCCTCTTCCTTGTCCTATCCTCTCCCCTTACACACACACACTAACATGCACTACACTACCACATATTCCGGGAGACCGGGCGGGAGGTTAGAGCTAGTCCCGGCTGGGGCGGTGCCCCGCTGGTGGGAGAGTCCTGTTTAGGGGGAAACCCCACTAGCCGACGGTAGGTCGGCGCGGGATCCCGCCATCCAGCGGGGGAAGATCACCGCCATCTCCCGAGAAAAAAACATGCACTACATTTATGGACTAATAACCAAAGCAGTTTACGCGCCCGGAAACACTAAAATCAATCAATCGAGCCACTTAGATTGTGTTAAAAGTGCGTAACCGTCTTCTCGAACCAGCGACCTCCTGGTGTACGAAAGACCACTTGCGTTCTCGCAACCACATACCCCAACGAGCACTGGTCGGCTCGCAAGTTCCTTTTTCGTAGGGAAGAATCCCAAAATTCACAGAAAGCTTAGACTTATTGTTCTCTATCGTGTGTTAGGGATACAACGGAAAACAAGCATTCTTTGCACCGTATTCGCTCAGTCACCTGAAGGATTTTGGGTAAGAAAACATTTAACACAGCTACCTTAATGAAGTATCTGGCGAGGAAATCGGGTCCAAACCTTCGTCACAGATACTGAAGGGTCAGTGTTAGCGCCCGATTAATGGGAGATCCGAACCTATGCGCGACCGAAATATATATTGAAAATGTCTAAGCAAAACTAATCTAAAAATAAACTATATTCATATTTTTAAAACGTAATATTAAAATAATTTTACATATTTATGAATTAATATAAAATGTTCAATTATTCTGGACCGCTATCCTTTTGCATGTTCTGGGTTTGTTGTTACATTATCGAGTCCAGGAAAGTCTTCACTAGGGCGCGGATTTGAATGAAATGTCATTTTTTTTATTTTCAACTTAGAAAAATGCCGTTTAGTATAGAAATTCATTTTATGTTATGACAAAAGGAAATGACCCACTTTTATACGTCATTTTTGGCATTTTTCGTCGATTTCGATTAAAAAGTAATTTTTTTCCTTTTCCCGTAATTTTTAAGCCATTGTTGGCTTATTTAATCGATTTTAATGTCATTTGGTGCTTGCTTTCAATAATATTTTTGAGATACACCAAATGCTCACCACAGAATTCGTGAGTACCTATACTGGTAGCCTATTCGATTTCTTCGCTCAGAAGTTGTAATGCCAGCAATTGTGAGTATGCAATCTAAGGTACCTGTGACTACTTTCAGCGCCATTGGCGGTTCAGCCGATTTCGGGATAACTACAGACAGATATTTTCTGGTAAAGAACAGTCCAAACCAAGAGTTTGAAAGCTGAGTTCATTAAACGAATAGAAGAAGCCTCGATTACATCAGTAACGTATCCAATAGCTTGAATCGTTCATCCGAACTGGTTTTGATCACATTTCTACGTCAGTTTTCTTTGCTTTCAGGGAATTTTAAAAACATTTTAAAGGTATTTTATTTATTGTTTTTGGCGATGTTTTAAGACTTCAAAATCCGCCTCCTAGTCTTCACTATCTGTGCCGCAGAGGAGAACTGGTTGAGCCCTATGCTGAGAAGGAGCGAACTTCCAACCCTAAAAGAGACTCGGGAACACAACTCTGCATCTCTTGGTTTCCGCCGCTCGCGCGATGCGCAGATGATAAAAGCGTCCGCCTTTTGTCCAAGTTTCCCGTGACGCATTCCAGGAGTAATTTCTCAGGAGAATAATTAGTTCTAGTGAGATGGTTTCGCATACGCAAAACGAATTTGAAGTACCAACACAGAACAGACCTTCTGCTTATTACAAAGATAATTGTAAGGCAATATAGTAAGGCCGCGAACCTAATCATTGTTTGGAGATGCAAAAACGAAAAAGACAAAAGGTACACTAGGTGTGAAATAATTAACTTTGTAGCCATAAAGCAACAGTGAAATAACGAATAATATCACACTCAGTAATAGTTATGCATCTTAGTTAGTTTGCATCTTAACGCAGTTGAATAGAGTGCATAGACATACATTATTTTAATTGGGGATATTTGTTTAATTTAGATTAAACATTGCACATAGTTCTCAATCTATGAGCGGAAAGAGTTATGATGTTGTATAAGGTAAACCAACGATCTTCGATTTGTATTATTTTATCCACTTTGTTTAATCTTTAATCAAAATATACGAAGCCGATATCAGTGTCGTAAAAAGAGTTTTATTAGAACGAAAGTCTTGTATTAATTCATGGTCTACTATTAACAAAAATTCGCCGTTTCTTAACGAAAAGGAAAAGAATTTACAGAAGTGCCGCCTGTTAACTCTATCAGAAGTGCAGAAGACCGACATGAATCATTTCGACATCAATCTGCCAACAACAATCTGTCAACATCAATCTGTTCCTTTTCGCATGATGAATAATCAAAATTTAAAAAAATGATACATTGTATTTTTAACAAACTAGATAAAACATTGTATGAATTCATAAAGTAACATCTTATTGTGATACTTGATTGGCTCTCAAACTGTACCTAACGGCCTCATTTGATAATTGTACAATCTCGTGTGGTAATAATATGCGTTTCGTTATTTCGCAAATAATTATTTTGTTCTTGGGCCAGTTGAATCGTTTATTTCAGAAACCCGTCAAACACCAAAATTCAAAATGCGCTTTAGCGGTGGAATATTGTTTCATGAGGATAGACACATCGCTTATTCCATATTTACCTGAAAAATATTCATTCATTAACTACTTTATTATTAAAAAATATTTTGAAATCGGAAAAACTGGGACACTTTTTCTCAATTTTCTCGTCATGACAAATGTGGCGTTTGACGGGTTTCTGAAATAAACGATTCAATTGAGAAGCCTCTCCGTTGGAAGGTGCTTCGTGGACGGCGGAGGCGTCCAGAGGAGCGGCCCGTGGCTGCGGGGGAGGGGGAAGCGCCTCCTTGGCATTTGCGCGGGTTGCAAAAGGCTGTTAGCGGCATTTGCCCCAAGGTGCTCCTCGCAGCGAACTGGGGAAGAACCCGCGAGTGGGCGGCGCGGCGCAGATCGCAGTTGTTGCGGCGGAAACTTCCAGGCGAAAGAGCAGGAGGCAGCACTCGGTTTTTTCAGTTCGACTCTGACGATTGTTGTTCTTAGATTATTTCATGGATTATTCATGATTCATGGATTATTAGAACAAGTTTTTTCTAATTATGAGTTCATGGATTATTAGAACACTTCTATTCCAATAACTTTTATTTCTTCGCTGATCTCAGTTTCGTCGAGTTTAAATTTACATAACCAAAATGAATCAAAGAGTTTGAATGCAAAACAAATAATTTAAATGGAAAGACCATATAAGTAAATCTGATACAGTACTATAACTTTCTGTTCACGGAATAAGAAGTTTATGGGAGAGTTTAATTTAAAATTACGCAAAAAAATAAGTAAATAGAAAAGCAATTCCAAATGTTGTAACTTACGCTTATACCGCTCATTTAACCATTTAAATATTCAAAACGATTTTTGAATATGAAGTTCCAAACCTGGAGATTTCGTGTTTTTCAGTAGGTATTCATCTAGTCTAAAAATTATAGTTTGAATTACTGTTTGCAGATTAGTTTTTTATTAATACTTTTTACACATTCTTCTCCAGAGTTCGTGCTTTCTCAACATTTGATTCTTCAGTGTTCACTCATAAAAATATTTTAGTACAGTTTTGGAACTCTTGAATGATTGTTGGAAAACTTTCTTCATTTGTATGCTCTTCGTCATCACATTTGTTTTCTTCTGTTCAGGAAGACCCTTCCACAGCATTGACGACGTTCTAACCGGATTCAATATCACTCGTTTTCATTTCGCGTCAATGGAGTCGTCTTTCTCTCTCGGTCTCTCTCTCATAATTGCCATAGACGAGCTGTCACCATTTCCTCAGAGGGTACGTTTCCTCAATCACTTTCATTCGCCGTTAATGCTTCAAAAATAACTTAAAGGCTCCATCTGCTAACTCCATCTGCAAACTTCGTGTTATTGGAACTTGGTGTTATTGAAGTATTTTTTTTCTTAAATTTATTTTTTTTATATTCACTATAGCCTGTGTGGGGAGTTTATTATAACCTAATCAACTAGTACACTAGAAATCACGCCCTTTTTACACAGTATTTGCTGGGTCTCCTAACGGCCAATGGTAATAGCAATAAAAGCGAGCTATAACTTCTTTCTCTAGTTTTAAAAGTATTTACTACAAGAAGTATGAAGGGCATGAGCAATTGCTCTTTTCCGGAGCAATTTATTCACTTGTAACCGCTGGATGGTGGAGCAATTGCTTATTTTTCATATCAATAAAAGAATTGGCTTCTAATACGAAAGATTTATTTTGAATTTTCGGAGCAACTTCAGTAGATGGCTCAAATCGAGAAGAGGTAGCACAAAGGTTATAAGCGACTGTTGGGCGTGTTTACAAAGTTATGTAAGTTATATGAGTGAGTGAATGATGGAAGAATTTCGACAATAAAAAGCGTATAAGAAGAGTTACTGAAGAGAGTAATTATAAAACTTTACAGTTTACACGCGGAAAGTATTCAGTGATTGGCCAATTATTTTGTTGTCGAGTGTAGTGTAACCTAAAGCCGGGGCGATAAATAATGAAACAAAAGAAAAAATTATCTTTTTATGAAATCCGTGATATTGTCTTAGACTGGTTATGTTCGTACCTTAAACAACGAACTCAGAGAGTAGAAATACTTTACTGAAATGTTGGAATATTATGTACACACCTTTCTGACTCTTTGCCAATTGAACGTGGAGTCCACCAGGGATCGATTTTAGACCTAACTCACAAGCTAGTGTCGAAAATCCTGCCACGGGGACTCGAATTTAGGACTTCTCGGTTAGAGGCACTGCAGTGACATCGGATGATGCACTGAGCCACCGCTCTCGGCACGAACTTAGAAGATGTTGGTTCATTAGTAATGCTTTACAAACTTGATTCAGTTTTGGTAGAACATTGATGGTGCTCATTGCATCATTCAACATAATATGCACCATTCTAGCAACCAATCTTTTGGATGTTATTTTTTTTCATGATGTAAAATTTTAACCTTATCAAATCCAATGGAGTGGTTACTGTCTGTTCTGTCTTGTGCTTGGTTAAAGAGGAGTATAGAGCAGCATCTTTTTTAATGTCGTATGTATGTTGGTAGACCCGTTTGGTACGAAATTGTTTGTATCCCCAATATATATCTTGACAGTCATGTTGACAGTCATTGCATGGAATAGGGAAGAATACATTAGATTTGTCCCCAATTTTTGTTTTATCTTTCTGCTTGTCGAATAATTTGCTGGTCTAATTTTAGTTGTAAAAAGCAATGTCCAAATCGTATTTTTTGAAGCAGGCCTTAATTTTATTGTTGACTCCACTTTTGGCGTATGAAAAGATTTTTATCATGTAAATATGCACATACGGGGTTTGAAACGCCAATTTTTCATGTAAGTGGTTTTGATGTTTTTGTATTTGTATGTTTTATCATGTGGGATTCTCATTGTTTAATGCAATTGTTACGCTTATGTGTTATGTACTTGTAGTACTCTTGAAAAGGTGCATGCATAATGTACGAAACGTCGAGAAGAAAATATGTACAACAACATTCACATTTCCTGAAATCTACTTGTGAATTGATCCTGTATGGTCCAAACCTGCATCAAACGTCCCCATATATTAACATTATTATTATTATTTATTATTATTATTATTATTATTATTATTATTATTATTATTTATTATTATTATTATTATTACTATTACTATTACTATTATTATTACTATTATTATTATTACTATTATTATTATTATTATTATTATTATTATTTTCCTTTGCTCGGGATTTTCTTACCTGGGGTTCCAAGTTTGAGGGACCGTTAGGCATACCACATTCCTAGCTTTACATATTTAGTGCCGTGCGAACTATTCGGCAAATTTAAAGACTGACTAACTCTTGAGCTTTTGGAATTTTGTGAGGAGCAAGACCTAAGTTTTTCAAATAATACTTTGAATTTTTGCTAACACGACCAATTGCTGTTATTACAATTGATATAATCTCAACAGACTCAAATTTGTATATTTCTTTGTATTCTATTGAGAGAGGAATGTATTTTGATTTTTTTCTGTTTCTGATTTATTGGTGTGATCTGCAGGGTGTGTAACATCACTAATGAATGCTTTCTTTTCCTGTACGTTATGCAGTAGAATGTCTGGTTTATTTGCGGAATCGTTTCATCAGTATTGTCATTCGATTGATGGTATATATTGTCATATATATCGTCAGTGTGTACACAACCCCTTTTAAACCCTTTTCTGAAATTATACAAATAAACGAACCCGTTCGTAATAATTAATTATCTTTCTAAATGTGGGTTGCGAAGCACCATTCGAATTTTTTACGGTCGTAAGCACGCAAATCGATACTATACAGGAAATTGAAATAAAAATTATTACTGCTACGGGAAGATGTTTAAAATTTTATTACTCCGTACTTGCCAGGATATTACAATCTAAAATAATAACGCCATAAAATTTCTTTTATGAAACCGAATAAATATGGTTGGATTTATTGCTTATTCTTTCACATGTTGGCGAAATTTTCTTCGCTAGTCATAACATCAACAATACATATAAAAAACTAATACATATATAATACCATATTAACATTGCAACACATACTTCCTTCTACATTCATACAATTAAATTTTCTTAACATCCATACGAGAGCACTTTACCAATTTGATTAAAAACAATTAAATGAATAATGCATGCATGGCCATGTCTTTCTCAATATCTTAAAAATTAGAATATCCTTGGCCTTGTTATACGTTTTGAATGATTGAAAAAGAATAACATGTTTTTAGGAACTTCCCCTTCCGTTGCTCGGCAATTGAGCGATCACTGCAATTTATGTTCAATGTTCCACACAAAACATAAAAGAATTCCCATCATTTAAAACATTTCAACATTTCAAATCATAAACACTTTTATTCCTCAGCGACCCGACTACACGACGCGTTTCGCAGAGCGTCTCGATCCTTTCTGAGGTTCCTTTCTATTTTCACACCGCGACGTGTGAAAACAAAAGACTTTCCGCTATATTGTTACTTTATTTTCGCTTTCTTCTTACGTTAATTCTTTTACTAGACACTAGTGAGAACCCGTCAAAATTTGACGGTGAGATCTGAAATAAATGTAAAATACTGTACCCAGACTAATGTTCACAATATATTGCATTGTTTGGATCTTGAGGGTATAACGAAGATATTCTGTGATGAATTTCCAAAATTCTGAACACGTATGGCCCATGACCAGGTGGCAATGCAATATCGGCACAAAAGATATAGCACTATTATACTGAAGGAGATTATTTCTAGTTTTTTGATGTGTCATCAACTCCTATAAACAACTTTCATTTCTTCTGGCATATTGCTCGAAGGTAAACTTATTTTCCCATTTAAGCAACACAGAGTAAACTCGTTTGCAGAATTTCTCTCACATGGGAAGTACAAAGCAGAACAAAATTGACATTTCATAGTCAACGACCCAACAGAGAACGAAATGACCTCACTAACACGACTTCTACGCTGACTTTCTCTTGCCCTACGTCCACTTAATGTACGTTTGCGTCTATTGGGGCGCGTGGACAACGATTCGGAATTCGACAAAACCTGTAAACAACTTCACTAAAGCAAAACCCACTGTCCGAATGTTCTCTACAAAATACACCACAGAAGCAAATACATGCAAACTGTCCACACCACAGTGCAATTATTACACTGAAACAAAACCTTGACGAATTGTAAACAAATCTCAACAATCAAAACAAAACATCAAGCAGCGTGGACTCACATTTATGGACTCATGTATATCGATTTTGAAACTGCCACCCTTTGAAAGAAAACAATTGACTATTGATAAGCGTACTATTAAAGAATGATTTAAATAATTAATTTACACCGTAAATGTTGGTGAATCAACACAAACAATATCTGATAGCACATCTAGGGATCATATTATTTCATTTAAAAGAAAAAATACAACAATCGGTTCAGTAGAAGCTCTAAACGAAGCCATGGCAGAATACCTTATTTTTTTAAATATATAGATTGTGGCATTGCCATAATTCCCAAAAAATGTTCTGTAATATTTGCACTGTTCGTAATCCCCCTTTAAACACTAGTTTCCTTTATTTCAATAAATATCAGTAGTTTTTGTTCGTAACTTTTCGAGAACATGTGATTGTCCTCTTTTAATATGGAAATGTTTTTTTTTACCATTACGAACTTTATTTGATTTTGAACGGTATGATTTTACGACATGTTATCTTTATTACAATATGCCCTATTTTTATTTGTTGATATTCCCATAGTCCATTTGGGGCCTCGCTCTTGAGAATGCAATTAAATTAACGAAATGAAATTCCACTAATGCACTTTCAATTGTTCGTCCATGTTTACATAAGAAAATTAAGCGTCTTTTTTCCAATAAATGTCTAAATATTGGGCGCGTCTGAATAGACCGTCAAAGTATGTAGTGGAAGGTCGTAATACGTCGTCGTTATTATACTTATTATTATCGTTTCCTTTTTTATTTCAGTAGTATACATACCTTTTGCGGCTCTCACACGCAATCAATCTTTACAAATGAGGTCTCTAAGGAAAGGGAATTTCATGGAGACGTGACAAATTACACTCTGACTATGTAGTATTTGTTTAAAAAAATCTAAATATTCAAAATGCCACATGCAACGCGCAACATTTTCTACATTATTTGAATTTATATCGTTACATAACTCCTAAACGAAGTGTTCAAGGGCCATAACAGCTAACATTTTCAGATCAAAAACATCAAAGAAACGCTCCTCACACCATGATATATAGGATGAGATCTTCTTGAACAATCTATTACATTTTTGCTGGTTCACGCTTCTTGATTCTACCCTACCTGATCAGACCCTGTAGAATCTGCAAGTCTTTGAGAAGTTAAACTTATTACTTGATATTTTACGCGACTGAATTATACGCTTATACATCTCTGCTCGTTAATAACATTAAATAAGAATATTTTATATTGACAAGGGTGGATTTTATTGTTATCAATTACAAGGAGACATATAGAATAAGTGACGGAGAATAAGAGGGTCTTGAAGAAGAAATGGATATATTACAGGTTTAACATGGAAATGGAAAAATAGGGAAGAGGCTGGGATTTAACATTTGAGAGTTGTTGCACGGGTATGTTAGTTATTATTATTATTATTATTATTATTATTATTGTTATTATTATTGTTATACA